>JAJJLU010003938.1:0-23581 GCA_023807065.1 Isotricha intestinalis
TATGTTTAAATATATTTATTAAATTTTCATTTTTTAAATTGGTCAAAAATTCTAAAGGTCATTTTATAAAAAAAATTAATAAGAAAGGGTGAAAAAGTTTCATTTTTTGGAAATGAATAAAAATGTATAGAAAAATTTTATAAAAATATTCTCTTTTAATTTTTTTCAACATTTATATTTAAACAAAAAAATACACTTTACCAAATTCAGAAAAAAAACAATTAAAACTATATTTTTTATTTCTACTTTTTGAATTTGAATTATTTCTAAAATGATTTCTTGATAAATTAGGTCTAAATATATTTCTTGATATATTATTATTTTTATTTGTTATTTAAAAAAAGAATCTATGCAATTACTATAATTGAAGAGGAAAGAAAATTGAATATAATTAATTATGAATTATAAACATTTGTTTTTTTAATTATTATTTCATATTAATTAATATTTTTTAATTATTCATTTGAAAATCATTATATATAAAATTTTAAAATAAAAATTTATAATCTTTATCTTTAAAAATATTTTTTGAATATAAAATTATTAAAAACAAATTTAATTGAAAAAGAGATTCATAGTTGTAATAGTTTCGAATATTCTAAAAATTCAATTCTGAATTTTATTAAAATTTGATTTTTTCTTTTTATTCAAATAAAAATACCTTTATAAAAAATAGATTATTTTTTGTCTATTTTTATAAAAAAAATGAAAAATAGATTTTTAAAAGATCATAATCATATAAAAAGAAATTTTCTTTACTTTTTGAAAAAAAGACAACGTTTAACTTAAAAAATATATTGTATTATCACTTTGATTTATAAAAAAATGAATTCTAAAAAGACAAAAATAAACTTAATAAAAAAATTAAGAAAATATAAATATTAGCCATTAAAAAAATAAATAAATGGTAAAAGTTACTTTAATATATGAATTTGGAACATATATATTATCACTATTTCTTCAAATGTTAATAGCTACTAATTTTCCAGATAAAAAAATATTTAAAAATTTGAAGGAATTTATTCAAGATAAGATTTTTTTAAAAGCAATGAAAGAAAATTCTGCAAATAAAACTTTAATTGGCCTATTATTTGTTATTTCATTAATAATAATTTTAATTTCATTTTCTGATTGCTGTTGCAGTCGTAATTTTGAACGAGAGACTTGCTTCTTTTTTGCTTCATTATTTAGTAAAATAATGAATGTTATTTTTGCTTTTATAAGTTTGATTCTTTCTATTTTAGTTTTGAAAAAAGTCAAAAAAATAAATAAAATTTATCCAGAATATATTGAACTAGATGAAATAAAAAAAAAATATTCAAAAATAATAATTATAGAAATTGTTTTCTTAATTTTGTCAATAGTTGATTTAATTATTTATGTTGTGTTTATGATTGGCAATGATTCGTCATGTTCTAATTGTTTAACATCAGATAATAATAATTATGAGCGCAAAACAACAACACAAGAAAGAATACCTGTGAGTGAAGAAAAATATTATATTATTAAAAAATATGTTCCTAATGAAATTTATGAAGCTATAATTAAAGGAATTTTTAAAGAAAGAGCTATAAAACATTTAAATCAAATATATTCTTTTTATAAGAATCAAAATTTTGATGGATTAAATAATGATAGTAATATTAAGAATGAAATTTCTAATATACTTCTTGCAATTGTTTCAATTCTTCTTTTTAAAAAAGATGAAATAATGATTAATTTATCTAAAAATATTGATAATAATTTTTATATTTTATTTGAATATTGTTTACCTTTAGTTTTAGCTTTTATTAAATTAAAAATTGAAAATGGGTATTATAAAAAAAGTTATACTATTATTAGAAAAATTGAAACTCAATATCAATTTTTTATATCAATGGAAAAGGAAATTGAAACAGAAGACAACGGAGATAAAATTAATTATAAATCTGTTTTTAGATGTAGTAAGGTTACTACTGAAACAGTCCAAATATTACAAAATGGATTATTAAAGAATTAATTAATTTATTTATAATATCTTTTTATTCTATATAAAAATGAATTTTCTTTCAATATTTCTTTTTAAACATTTATATGATTTTTGAGTAAATTTGATACTTCTAATATTTTTTTTATACTTAAAATGACAAAAATGAAAAATTTTCAATATTAAATGAAAAAAAGGTAAGATAAGAAATATTGAAAAAATTAATTTTGAAGGAATTAAAATTAATCAATATACTTATAGTGAAGAATTATCAATTTCAGATAATGAAAAATAATTGGAAAATGATAAGAAAAAAAATCATTATAAATTTGTAATTAAATATTTCTAAAGTTAATTATAATAATTATTATATATTAAAATTTTAAAAAAATGTTTGGTATATTTATTTAAACAAAGAGAACAAATCACAAATTCAATTGATAAAACATTAAATTTAGAAAATAATAATGAAAATGAAAAATATGTTAATTAATTTTTCAAACATATTTTAAATATTAATATTCTATTTTTAAATTTATTATATTAAAATTAAATATAATTTAAATAAACTTACTATTATGAAAATTAATTATATAAAAATTAAATGATTAATCATAAGCAAAATTTAATAAAATTCAAAAAATTAAACTCGAATAAGTTAATAGAAATTTTTTAATTTAGTCAAGTTTAAATCATAAAACCTTTTAATTAGCTATTCAATTAATTTATGATTTTATTATTTTAAACTAAGAAAAATATATTTATGATTTAATACATTTCACTCATATAAATAAAATGGCTTTTATAATATTCCATTCAAGAATTTTCAATATCCTCTTTTAAAATAAGTTTGCCTTAATAATTATGAAAAACATAAAATTATTAAAATGGTTAAATTTTAAAATTTCAATAATAACTATTTAACATTATCTCAATTTTTTTAATTAAAATAAATTGAAAAAAAATAATAAAAAAATAATTTTTGATTCATTGAAAGGAAGAGTTAATTATTATAAAGTTCTCAAATTATAAATAAAATAATATCATTGTATCAATAACAGTCTAATAATCAGTAACATTTTTACTATGGATTTAAAAGGTATTTTTGTTACAAGAAATATAAATATATATATACCGTAAAAAATGTTCCAACTCTCCCTCTTAAAATTTTTTAAGCCATAAAATTTCATTTTCGTTCCAACTCTCCCCTCTAAAATATTTAGCTTAATTAAGTTATATTATAATCTACTTGTGAATAAATATATTATTGTGGTTGATCAAATTATAAATTCATTTTTGCCTCCAACTCCCCCTTCTCGAAAAATTTTTTCGCCTTTGTGATTTGTAGGGGGGAGTTGGAACATTTTTTACTGTAATATGGTTTTTATGAATATATAAAATTTATAGTTTTTCAAATTTTGGTTAATTATTTTAATATTTCGTTAAATGTAATTTTAATTAAAGTTTCTCGTCAAAAAAGTACAATAATTCTTTTAAACAAATGTTTATAAAAATTGATTTTTGTATATTTTTAATAATTTAAATGAAAATGATTTTAAATTATATTATAAAAGTATTTTTGACAATTATTATGATTTAGATTTAATTTTTTACATAACTTCTTAAAATAGATATCGAAAGATTTTAAACAAATCAAATAATTTATTATCAACCTATGTTTTTTCAAATAAAGGAAATCTATAATTCCACTAAATGATAATATTATAAAATAATTATGTAAACCAAATAAAAAGAAAGGTTTAAAAAATATTTCTGATTTAATTCTTTATGGAAAAAAAATATTAAAATTAGTTAAATATTTTTCGCCTAAATAATTAATTTTAAATTATTGTCATGACTCAATATTCAATTTTTTTTTTCTATACATTAAATAATTTTTTTAGTCTTTAAAATTATATATAATTTTAAAAAACAATAATTAGATAAAATACGTCATTTTATTATTTTAAATATGTATTTTTTAAAATAATATGTCAAAAATTAGGACTAGTTATCGATTATTTGTGAATTTCATTATCTTTTTTTCAGGATATAATATATTTAATAAGATTTTAAGACATCAAAATGATTTTGAAAAATCTCCTGAATTAAACTTATATTCGAATAATATAAATGATTCAAATAAATTAATTGATTATTTTACGGTTTTTAAATATAATAATAAATTACAAAAATCAATTGAAAAATTATCTAAAAGTACTTTTTTTAAAATTATTAAAATTGATTTGAATCAATCATGTAATTCAAATATCATAAATAATAATAATATTTCAGAATGTGAGATGAATAAATATTTAAAACTTGAAAAAATAAATAATTTATTAAATGAGAATGTAAATTATAGTGAAAATATATGGTTAAATGAAGAAGATATTAATCCTGATTCATTAAATTATTATAATTTAGTAGAAGATGATTATGATTTTTATTTTAATGAATCAGAAATTAAAACTATTATTGAAGAGATATTAAAAAGAAAATTAAAAACTAATGACAATCAAGTTTTAAATATAGAAAATAAAATATTTTATAGATTATATTCTGGAATTTATTTCAATTATAAATTTTTAAAAGGATTAAAAATATATAATCATAAAAATAGGAGAGAACAATATATAAATTTAACTTATATAAGGAAAATAACTGAAAATAAAGAAGAAATAGAAAACTTTTTTTATTTATATTCTTATTTAATTAGAGTATTGTTAAAATCAGAAAATATTTTAACAACATTTAATGTAAGAACAGAAAAAAATTTTAAAAAAATAACTCCTATTATTTCAGACATATTCAATCAAAATAAAGAAAATATAAATTATCTAATCAATTCATTTTATAAAACTAAACTTGATTATCTAAATTTTCTTCAATCAAAAAATATTGATATAATAAAAAATGAGTTAAAAAACATTTCATTAAATATAAATTGTATGTCATGCCAAAAAAATAAAGGTTTTATAAAATTTCAATTATTTGGAATTACAACAATGATGAAAATACTATTTTCATCTGATAATAATTTATTATCATCGTTAACAAGAAATGAATTAGCTTCTTTTATAAATTTTTTAAATATGATTTCAAAATCAATGGATAAATTATTTGAAATAGATGACTCAATTAAACAATCTCATTTTCAAATGAAATTAAAATTGATTTGTATTGGATTTATGATGGTTATTCTATGGTATTATATTAATTTTCATATTATTAAAAGTAAAAATGAATATATTGATGTAAATCCTTTAAATAAACCAAAAAACAAAAAATATAAAATAAATTAAAATTTAAATTAAAATAAAGAATTATTATTTAATAAATTAAATTAAAAAATCTTAAATTAAATATAAAAAATTATTTTAAACAAACTTAAGAAAAATAATTATAAAAAACCTTCATAAAATCATAAAATAAAAAATAAAAAAAAGAAAAAAAAAATGTCATTCTCTCGTCTCCGTCGTAACAATCAGCGTCAAAGAAATGATGATAACTACTCAAACTATAGTGGTAATTCTAACAACAGAAGTCAAAACTATCAAAATCAAAATTATGGAAATGAAAAATATGGAAATCAAAACCTAAATCAAAACTATCAAAATCAAAATTATGGAAATGAAAAATATGGAAATCAAAACCTAAATCAAAACTATCAAAATCAAAATTATCAAAATCAAAACTATCAAAATCAAAATTATCAAAATCAAAATTATCAAAATAGAGATTATCAAAATCGAGATTACAATAATCAAAAATATGAAGATCAAAATATTCAAAATCAATATTACAATAACCGTCAATATCATTACAACAACGACTTAAATAAAATAGAACATTCTGGTAATGTATCTCATGCTTCAAGCGAGACTAACTCATCTGCAACAGATCAATATATTTGTAACAACTGTATAAATGAGGCATTAATCGATGCAAAAAATAAGCCAAAGGATTATTCTTCAAATGGTGAAACTCCAATGGACATTCAAGAAAGATTAAATGCAATGCAAAGAATGAGAATTAATGATCAAGTTCAACAAAGAATAAAAAGAGCTGAAGGAGTTGCAAAAAATATTAATTATAATAATGATAAGGATAAATTAATTAAGGAAAATGAAAGAGGGAATTTTTTTTTAAATCAAGATAATATTGATTATCAAAAAGAAAGAGCAATGGAAAAATATAGACAACAAGAAACAAAAACAAATAATAGAAATTATAATGGAAATAATCCTGGAGTAGAAGCTTATTATAAAAATTATGTTGATAATTATAAAGAACCTGAAGAAAATGAAGGTGAAAATAAAAGAGTATTACAAATGAAATATAATGAAGAATTAGAAAAGCAAATTGAACAAAATCAAAAATTAAAAGCAAAAATGAATAAAGATATTGATAGAAAAGTTAAAGAAGAACAAGATAGAGAAAATTATAATTATCAAAAAGAATTAAATGAAAAAGAAAAAAGAAGACAAGAAATGAATGATGAATTTTTAAGAGAAAATGAAAATTTAATGAGAATGAAAAATAGAAGAAAACAAAATGATAAATTACAAGATGAATATGATGAAAAAAGGAATCAAAGAGAATTAATGAAAAAATTAGAAAATGAAGATATTAAAAAGAGAGAAATGGAAGAAATGAAAAAAAAAAATTTACAAAAAGATTTAGATGAACAGATGAGAGAAAGAGATAGAAGGAAAAAAATGGAAAAAGAAAGAGATGGTAAATTTAGAGGGAATGATGGTTTTGGAGAATGTACTTGTGAAGGACAAGGAAAATGCTGTTGTTGTAAAAAAATGTATCCTATGAGTTTTCTTAATCCTAGAAAACAATATGCTCCTCTTATTAGAAATATTAAACAAAGAAAATTAAGAGAACAACAAAGAATTGCTAATAATGCAGGAAATCAATAAATTCTTTTATGGTTTTATGCTTTTTTTTATTATTTTTTATTATCTTATTTTTTTTGTTATTTTTTGAAGGATTTTTTTTAATTTAAAAAAATATATTTTTCTTCTAAGAAGGATTTTTTATTTTTTTTTGTTTTTTTGAATTTAATTTAATTTTATTTATTATTTATTTATTTATTTGATCTACTTTCAAATTTAAAAGGTAGATTTTGGTTTTTAAGTTATGAAGAAATAGGATTTTTTATTCCGGTTGTATTAATAAAACAAAATTAAAATTTTATTATTAATGTGAAATTTCATATATTTAGACCTAATCAATTATAATAAATATTCTTATATTAAATTCAAAATTAAAAATAGGTGGATGGAAAAAGAAAAGTAACAATTTACCTATTTGAGAAAGAATTTGAAAAATAGAAATATTTAATTGAAGCTTAAAAAGGAAAATCATATAAAAATGGGATTTGATAATAATTTAAGAATATATATTATGTTATAAAATTACATCTTTATATTTATAATTAATTTTCTTTAATTTAATCATCTTTTTTATTTTTAACTGATTTGTTTAAAGACTCAAATTCTTCTTTTTGTATTATATTACCTTTTTGAAGTACTTTAATTTGATCATTTAATTCTTTTATCTTATTTTTTAAAGATTTAATTTCTTCTCTTTGAAATATATTTTCTTCAATTAATTGTTTAACTAATTTATAATTTAAAATAGAGAATCTTTGTAAAATCAAATCAACATTTGGATGAAGAGGTAATGGAGAAATTAAAATTAATTTTAAATATTCTTGATTTTCTTCAATTTTAATTAAGTCTTTATTCATTAATTCAGATATTAATTCAATAATTTCTTTAATAGAAAAGCTTGAAACAAGTAATTTATGTTTTTGTAAATTATCTAAACTAAATTGTGATTGAAAATATTTATTTAACTTTATGTTTTCTATAGTAATTGTTATTAAATTATTTTTAGGTATTAAAATTATTTTATATTCTTCGAATTTTTTTTCAAAAACAACTTGATTTTCAATCATTTTTATTATAATTTTAAAATTGAATGCTGTTTTTTAAAATTATTTTTTTTAAAAACATTTTAAATTTCTCTATTTAAATAATTGGACAATTAATTGAAGAAATAATATTTCTTATAATTAATTATAAAAATATTTTTTTTTAATTTAATATTATGTAATATAATTGAAGGATATAAATAGAATATTATAAAACAATAAATTTCATAAAAAAAAATGAAAAAAAAAATAATTTTGATTTTATTTCTTCTAATCCAATCAATAGAATCAGCAACATCACAAAATTATGAGATAGAATATAAAAATATGTTAAATTCAATAAAACTATTAATAAAAAATACACAATATTATAGATATTTATATGAAAATTATATAACAGATTTAACAAGCAATTCATCAATAATTTCAGATTATTTTAATTCTAGAAATAAAGAAAACATTAAAAAAAAACACAGACTTCCAACAGATGTAATGAATCAACTTTTATCAGTTTTATCAGAATCAAATTCAAATTATGTTAAAATTACTTTTAAAAATTCATATTTTGATTCTTGTCAAACAAGATATCAAAAAATAGTAGGTTATGCAAAAAGAATTAAAGATAATGTAATTTTTACTCTAATAAATACTATTGCTTATTGTAAAGTTCTTCCAAATATACAATGCAAAGAAGAAACACTTTGTAAAAAAGTATTAAATAGAAATGTATGTAATAAAGAAATTACATGTAAAGATAATGGAAATAGTGAAAAAAGGATAATAAGTATCGAAAAAGGTTTAGATAAATATTGTTTATTAAATATGAAGAAAAAATTAATGATTAATATTGATGATAGAGAATTAATTTTTTCAAATGAAAATCAATTATTTTCCCTTAGTAAAGACTTATTAATCAAATTTAATGATAATGGATTAGGTATTATATATAAAGAAGATTCAAATGAAGAAATCGCTTCTTTTGGAGAAAAATCAAATGAAAATGATGGACCATATTTTCTTAAAGTTTGTTCAAATGGAAAAATAAATATTCAAAATGAAAAAAATAAAATTATTTGGTCATCTCAAAATTACGGTAAAGGAAAATATCCATATAAATTAATATTAAATGCTGATTCCAATATAATTTTAATTGATAAAGACAATATTCCAATTTGGGATAGATTGAATAAATATTATAATCAAACTAATATTATTATTCAAGATTATCCAATATATTCTCAAAGACGTAATTATTATGTTAAATTATTTGATAATGGTATTTTTGGTATTTTTAATAAAGAAGGAGAAAAAATAAAAACAGTTCAACCCTATAAACTGTATCCTAGTACTTATACTGCTCATATTCATTTTATGGGTTTATTTACTATTGTTGATGAAAATGGAAAAAGTGCTTATAATTCTTATCCTAGACGTGGAGTATCTCCTTTTTCTTTTACAGTAACTGATGATGGGAAATTTAATGCTTTTGATAATGAAGGAAAATCAGTCTTTTCATTATAAGTTTTATATTTTGAAAAATTGTTTTAAAATTTAATTTTCATTTTCTATAATAATAATATCTGCCTTAAAAAATTATTTAAATATAATAAAAATAATTTTCATTAATTTTTAGCTGGTCCTTTGGACAAAACAACAATTGGACTTTCAAATATTATTCCTAAAATAAAAGTAATAATCCAAGAAACAAAGAAAAATCCAACAGAAACTAAAGCAATATCTCTAAATCTTATATAGTAATTATTATTATAAGCAAAAAAGAATAAAGCAATAAGATATATATGAACAACATATATTCCAAAAGAACCTCTTGCTATTTGTGTTTCAATTTTTAAACTTAATATTTTTCGAAAAGATTTTAATTTACCAAGAAAAGTTAAATGAATTAAAACTCCTAAACAAAAGATATAAATAACTTTTCCAAATGTTTGAAACATTGCACTCCAAAATAATGTTAATCCTTTATCTAATTTATTACTTATTGAAGAATTCCAAAATACTAAATTAAATAAAATTATAGCTAATATTGCGGTTAAATAACTAATACAATCATTTTTTTCTAAACATTTATTAATTTTATAATAAATATTATCTGTTCCTTCTAATTCTTCATCATCAATTTCTTCTTCCTTATTAATATTGTTTGATATATTTTGAAATGAATTATTCATATTTTCTTTATTTTGAATTTCAGTTGGTAAAAAACTATTTTGCATAATTTGGGAAGAAGAACTTAAAAGAGGAAATTCAAATTCTTTAGATTTTGAATTATTATCATTTATTTTATTAATATCAATAATATCTTTTTCAATATCTGATTTTTTTTCTTGTTTTACCTTTTTATTATATTTCTTATATAACCTAGTTTCCAAAAATAATTCTCCAAATAAAACTCCAATTAAATATGGAGTAATCCTTACATAAGGTCTAATATAATATGATTGAAATTGGTCAAAAGTTTTTTGAATATCATTATTATCAACATGAATCATATCATTATAGGTATAACCGTTTTTATAAACAATATAAATTTGAACAGCAGAACAAATTATAAAAGTAAGAATAAAAAGATATTTCCTGATATTAGGTTTATTATTAAAAATAATCATAATTAACATAGAATAAATAAAAAATTGCATATCACAAGCAAGATACCATCCATGATTAAAACAAGAAGCATCCTCAATAGTAAGAGGATAATCAATTAAATTATTAATAAAAAGTAAAGTATCCCAATAGTTTTTTAAACAACCTTTAGTAGCAAAAATAACTCCTGAATATTTTGGTCCATTACTAAAGAAAGGTAATAAATAAGTAAAACCAAAAACAGCAATTAACATGAAAGGAAGAAGTCTAAAAATTCTAAGCATAATTCCAATGAAAACAATTTTAAATTTATTAATTTTTCTATTTAAATATTTTTGAATTGAGAAAACAAAAAAAAATCCACTCATATAAAAAAAGACATCAACAGCGTAATAAGCACTTGTCACAATTGCAAAATACCATTTTTTAGAAGTAAAAATTAATTCTGTTGCATTTCTTGCTCCAAACATTAAAGGATAAATACATACATGACCAAAAACAACATATAAAGCACTAAAACACCTAATTCCATCAAATATTCTTAAATGTTGAAATAATTCATTTTGATTTTTAACTGTTAATAAAGATTTTGAATTACTTATTAAATTAAAAGCTTTTAAAAATTTATTTTTTGGATTTATTAATGATATTATTAATTCAAAAAGAAATAAAGATATTAATATTATTAATGATATTCTCATTCCTCTTCCATAAAGAATTTTTGAATTTTCATATTCTTCATCTGGATTTATGAAATTAATGAAGAAATTACTTGTATTAATATGAAAATTTTCTTCTACTTTCTTTATTATTTTATTTGTAAAATTTTGAAAATATTTGTTTTTACATTCTTTATAATAACAAAAACCTAAAGTAGTTTGCATTAATGGATTTAATGGAGAACCTAAACTCATTAAATAATAATCTGCTAATTTATTTCTTTTACAACCTAAATAATCACCTAAATCATTTAATCCTGATCCTGAATTTCTTATTATATCGGATATTGTTATATTCCCAAATTTATCATATGGATTATTTTTTAAAGATAAATCCTTATTTTCTGTTTCATTATGAAATATATGATATATTAAACTACTTCCAAATTGTTCACATAAAGAATCATTTTCAAAAACTAATTTTTGAGATATTGTTAAAGAAATTAATAATAAGGTTATAAAGAGATTTATTAATTGGATTTTTGGGAATTTTAAATCTTTTTGATTCATTAAATTTATAAATTTTAATTTTATTATTTTTGTTTTGAGACTTTTTAATTATTATATTTATTTATTTCCACAATTCATATAATTATTTTCTCTGTTTTATAATTAATTCATTTACAATTTTATTTATTTCTATGATTAAACATTAAATTACAAAATAATTATTCTTTAAAATTTAATCCAAAATCTCATAAAAATTATTATTATTAAAATTGAGTGATAATATATTTATAATATATTTTTTATTAAACAATTATATATTGTTTACATAAAAAAATAAAAACAAAAAAATTTGAAAAAAAATTTAATGTTATTTAACTATTTTAGTTAAAATAATTTCTAAATCAAAATTAAAAAATATTAAAAATGTCAAACAAAATAATAACGATTAATTTTGGTTCAAGAGAAATATCAACATCTATTCCATATAGTTTAGAAGAATTTAAAAATGAATGTCAAAAAGAATTTTCTTTAGAACCCTTATTTGATTTCAATGTGTTTTTTAAAGATGATGAAAATGATGATTTATTATTAGAAAATGAAAATGATTATTCACATTTAATAAAATATATAGATTCAATAAATTATGCACCAAAATTTTTCATAAAAGAAAAATTATCTAAAGAGAAAGATAATATTTTAAATAAGAATTTTGAAATCAATTCCAAAGAAGAATATTTGAAATCTAATGAAAATAATGAAATAAAAGAAAATTTTAATGAAATAGAATTTGAAAGAAAAGAAAATGAAATACAAAAAGTAGAAAACAATGAACAAAATAATAATGAAATAAATCAAGATTATTTAGAAAAAATAAAAAGAAAAGAAAGATTACTTGCAAAAATTAAAAGTAAAGTTTATTCAGATTTAGAAAAATCGAGAATGAAAAGTAAAATTGAATTACCTATAAAAGATAAAGAAAAAAATAATGATAATAATAATTTAAATAATTTAGATAATAATATATCTTCGATGAAAGAAAAATATTCAAAAGTATTAAAAGCTAAGGTTTCAAAATATATAGAAAATGAAATTGATCAAATAAAAAATGAATTAATTAAAAAATCACTTATAAAAAATCAAAAAGTAATAAATAATTATATTGAAAAAATAAATGAATTAGAACAAGAAAGACAAATTCAATTTCAAAAAGAATTAAATAAAATAACAGAAAGTAAAATATCAATGAGTATCTGTAACACAATTCATAATGGAATTAAATGTAATAATTGTAATAAAAATCCAATTCAAGGAATAAGATATAAATGTTTAATTTGTGATAATTATAATTTATGTGAATCATGTGAAGAATTAAATTCAGAAAATAATTTTCATAATCCAAATCATGATTTTTTAAGAATGAGATTTGAAAGAAAAGAAAATAAATCAAATTTGGAAATTGAAAAAAACAATTTATTAAATGATAACAATCATGACAATATAATAAATTATAATTATATTTGTTTAACAAAAGATTTAAATTTTGAAATAGAAAAGGGAACAAAAGAAGCAAAATTTGAAATATTAATTAAAAATTTTAATGGACTACCATGGGATAATAATTCAGCAAAATTTGTTTGTGATAAATATTCTTCTGATATTAGTACTTTAGATATAACACTTCCTCCTTTACAAATAGGTCAACAAACTAAAGTTTTATTTGCGTATAGTGGTTTAGATGATTTACCTGAAGGAGATTATAAGAGTATTTTTAGTTTTTACGTTAATAATAATATTTATGGAGATAATTTAATTATAAATATTAAAATCGTTGATTATGCATTAAGAGATACAATTAAAAATTTAAGAAATGAATATGAAATTGCTGAAGAAGATTTTTCTGATGAAAAGATAAAAAATTTAATAATAAAGCATAATTATAATAAGGAGAAGGTTTTGGATGAATTATTTAATATTTAAAAATTTTTAAATTAAATTAAATAGAATTTAAATTATTAAAATTAATATGATATATATATTTTTGAAATAAATTTTAAATAATAAAAAAATTATAAAAATAATGAGAAAAACTTCAAGTCAGGGAAGTATTTTTAAAAGGCCTTTACATCCTTCTTCAAAAATAATATATGTTAAAGAAGGAATAAGTTTAAGAGCACAATCTGGAACTTCAAGAAAAAAATTTCCTAAAATAAACAATAATAATAATCCAATTTTATTTTCTTCTAATTCAACTTCAGATGTTTCTACTTATGGTATTAATTTAACTCAACCACAAAAATATCAAAAAGATTTATTATACGAAGAAGTTATTCAATTAAAAAAACAAATTAATAATTTAAGAAATAAAATTTCTCTTTTAAAATCAGACAACCAAAAAAAAAATGATGAATTATTAATTAAAGAAAAAGAAATTGATACTTTTATAGAAGATAGTAAAAATAACGACAATGATAATAATACTATGATTAATGTTGAAAAATTAAAAGATACAAATTCAATTTCAAAATTAAAGAAAGATTATTTTACTTTAAAAAAAACATTAGAAGAAAAAACAAATTTTAATAAAGAATTAAAAGTTCAAATTAAAAATGTAAAACCACTTTATTATAAACATAAAAATGATTATTTACAAAATCAATTAAATAATTTAGTAAAAGAATATTATCAAATTCAAGAAAATAATACTAATAATGAGAAATTATTAAAAGAATTATCAAATCTTCCTTTGATTTTTAAAAATAATCATAATCAAATAGAAGAATTACAAAAGAATATTACTGATAAGAAAAAACAAATAAATTTATTAAAAAATAAGTTATTTGGATTAAATAATATTCATTCAAAAAATAATGATTTAATTAAAAAACAAAAAATAAATCAATTTACTTTAATTAAAAGAAATGATACGATGTTAGAAAATAAGAAAAATAAAGAAATTGTGATTCAAATGAAAAATACTTATAAGAAAAAAATAGAAGAATTAAATGAAAAAATAAAAGAATATAAAGATAAAATATCAAATAGTGAAAAAATGATAAAAGAGTTAATGAACTCAAATGTAGAATTAAAAAAAATAAATGAACCTGAAAAAACATTTTTAAAAGAATTTAATTATAAACAATTAATAAGTATTGAAAAACCAATTAATCTAAAAAATCAAAAAATTCTATTGTTAAAATCATTAGTAAATGAATCATATAATAAAAGAAAAAATTATGTAAGATTAATTGAAGAATATATAGCAAAATTAAAAGATTATGGTGTTGATATTTCCTTAATTGGAGGAGAAAATAGTAATATAAGTGAAAAAAATGTTAATGAACAAAATGATAATAATCCGAAAGAAAAGATCAACGAAGAAGAAAATAAAAACGAAAATAATGAAAATAATGAAAATATTAAAGTTGAAAATAATGAAATTATCAATCAAGAAAATAATAATAATAATAATAATAATAATGATAATAATAATAATAATGATAATAATAATGACAATAATAATGATAATAATAATGATAATAATAATAATAATGATAACATATATAATAGAAATAAAGAAAATAAAATTTCAAAAATGAAAACAACTAATGAAGAAGAAAATAATGATAAAAATAATAATAATAATGAAAAAAATTTAGAAGAAATTTCAACAAGTAAAAAAGATTTAAATAAAAAAAATAATTTAGAAAATGCCCAAACAATATCATCATTATCAATATTATCAAATGATGAATTTACTGAATTTACTTATGTTTTAATTAAAAGTTTAGAAGCAAGAAAAATCACAGAAGAAAAAGCAAATGAATTAATAATAAAAAAATTACCAGAAAATTCAAGTAATCCAAATGAAATATTTGAAAAAATAACTGAAGAAATAACTAAAATAATAAATTGTAAAGAAGAAATAAGTATAGGAAAAATAAGAAAATGGTTAAATACTTTATATATGATGTGCAATAATATTATAGAAAAAACAAAAGAAAATTTCCTTTCTTTATTTTTAAATATTAAAATTTATAATCAAGAGGAAGAAATAACTTTTAATAAAAAAGTAAAAAAATCCCTTCTTCCATATAAAGAACTTTTACAAAAAAATTTAATTTCTGACTCAGGATTTATTTCCTATATTAATTTAAGAAAAATAATGGAAGATGCAAAAATAGAAATGAAGGATGATTATTCTCAATTTTTATTTTATTATATGAAACAATATGATAATCCTAATATTCCAATAGATAATTTAAAAATACAAAATCTTTTTGATATTTTAGAAAATACAGAAAATGATGAAAAAATGAATACTGAAAGTGATATAGAAATATCAAATGAAGAATATGTTCAAATTATAACTAATTTTGCGACTCAATTATCTGATTATATTAAAGAAAAAAAAACTAATTTAAAATTGATATTAAAAGATATTATTCAAACTGTTCAAGCTGAAAATTTAAATGAAAAATTTGATGTTGTTTTAATTGAAGATTTTATTAAAAAAATGAAAGAAATTGGAATTCATATTAATTCTGATTTAGAAATATATTGTATATATAGTAGATATAAAATTTCTGATGAATATGAAGTTTTAAGTGTTGAATTATTAGAAAAAGAATTAGAAAATTTCCAAATTAGTAAAATTAATCAAATTGGACAAAATAATATTGGAGAACAGGTTATTGAAGATGTTGATGAAGAAAATGAAGATTTATAATTATATAATATTTTTTTTCATTTTTTAATAATATTTTTTATTTTAATAATTTTATAAAATGTTTAATGACACTCTATTTTCAAAGAAATAGTCAAAAAGATTTTATACTTGATTCAATTAATTATGGAAAAATAAAAGAAATTGAATTTTATTGACAAGAGAAAGGAAAATTATATATTATAATATTTTTTTGGGAAAATGAAAATAAAATTTATATAATTTATGAAAAGTGAATATTCTGAAAAATTCAAAATAATTGTCCTTTTTCATAGTAAAAATATTTATATTATATTGATTTAAATCCAAATTATTCAATTAATCATTTATAAATTGAAATGAATTCTTAGGATAAGTAAATAATGACAGTAATCTTTTATTTGAAAAAATAATAAGAAAGAATTAGAGGATAATAAATTGACATCAATTCCATCTCAATTTATTATTAGAACAATTAATATGTTATTTATTAGATGAGAATTTATATTGAATTATCATTAATCAAAATTTAGCAAAATAAAAATAAAGAAAGAATTTAATATTTATTTTCCAAAAAATAAAAATATATTTATTTTATCATATATTCTTATTATACAATTAAAAAGTGATTGAAACTTTAGAAAATCCTCAAAGAAAAATATTAAATAAAGTATTTAAATAACTTTTTGGAAATTATTCAATTCAATTTGTATTATCAATGAATGATCCAGAAGCAAATCCAATAATAATTAATAATTTCTTAAATGACTTTAAAAATAATTATTGTAGAAAATATTGAAAGAAAAGTAAATCTAATATATAATATATATAATTATTCTAATGTTAAAACTTATTATATGTATATATTCTAAATATGTATGCTTTTTTACAATTATTTTTCATAATTAAATAGTATTTATTGTAGTTATATTTCTTTGTTGAATTGCTCTTTATCTAATCCAAAGATAAATAGTAGAATATTTATAATATTAAATATTTTTTAAAAGATATTATTATTAAATCTTTTTAATTATGAGTTATAAGTAAAATATTGTATTTATAAAAATAATTTTTTACATTGTTTATTATGATTATTTTATTAAATAAATTTTTTTAAATGAGTGACTCTGATGGAAGTAGTTTAATTATAAATGATGAATATGATAATTCAAATGATAATATTATAATTTCTCCTACTTCTAATATAGATATGGGGAAAAAAATTACTAATCATTTACAACCTAATAAAGGTGATAATACCCATATTAAAGAAATAAAAGATTTTGAATTAAAAAAAAACAATAATAATAAATTGGAAGAAATTAAAAAAGAAAATAAGGGAAATAATTTGAATAATAAAAATGATTTAAGTAAAAAAAACAAAGAAAATGGAAGTGAGAAAAAAATAAAAAATAATAATTTTAAAACATTTGCTAAAAATAATAATTTAAAAAAGAAAAAAGATGATTTTGAAATTCAAATATTTACTAAAGAATCAAAAACTCCAATAGAAATACCAAAAAATAAAAATGTTGATAATAAAGAAGTTATAATTCAAGAAAATAAAAATATAGTAATTGATAAAAAAGAAAATAATTATAATATAAATAATAATTTAAATAATAATATACTAAAAAAAAATGAAAGTGAGAATAATATTAATAATAATAAAAACATAAAAAATAAAAATGAAATAAATGATGAAACAAATAATGAAGAAATTAAAGGAATAAATGAATTTATTATTTTTAACAAACAAGAAGAAATAGAAAAATTAGAAAATAAATATTTAAATCACATTGAAAAATTAAAAAAAGAAATAGAACAATTAAAAAAAGAAAAAGAAGAAAATAAAGAAGAAGATAAAATAGAAAAAGAGGAAAAAAAAATGGAAGAAGAGAAAAAAGAAGACGAAGAAACTTTAATTAAAGAAGAAAAAAAAGAAATAAAAGAAATAAAAGAAAAAAATAATGAAATAGAAAATATAAAAAATGAAATAAAAGAAGATAAAGAAATAATAAAAAAATTAAATCAAGATTTAGAAAGATCAAAAGCTTTATTAGATATAACAAAAAATAGTAATGATAGTTTACAAATACAAATAAATAGTTTTAAAAATGAATTTCAATCTATTAAAAATGAAATAACTTTAAAAAATGAAAGAATTTTAGATTTACAAAAAAAAGTTTCTTCTTTAGAAAATAATATTGAGAAAAAAAAATCTGAAATTAAAAAGAAAACTGTTCAATTTATTGATGAAAAAAATAAAGATGAATTAATTAATATGAAAAATAAATTTGATCAAGCTATTAAGAAATTACAACAATTAACAGAAGAAAACAATTATTTAAAAGAAAATTTAATTAATCCTTCTTCACCAAAAAATATTTCATCCAATTTTTTTGATAATACAAATAATTATTATGATAATTATGATAATAAATATGAAAATTATAATAAAAATAATTTTAATGAAAACAAAATTAATAAACCTTTAAAAAGGCATTTATCAAATTATAGACAAAAACATAATTATACTTTAAATGAAAAAAATAATATTTTTAATTTTGATGATGAAATTGAAAAAGATAATACAATGAATATTTTTCCTTGTCAAAAAGAACAAGTTAAAAAAGAAAGTTTAATTGTTGAAATTGAAAGTAAATTATATAAATTACAAAGAGAAAGGGATAAATTAAATGATGAATTATTTAAATTACCTGAATTTCCAAAGAAAAAAATAGAAATTAATCAAAGAAGAGAATTAGAATTAAAAATTGAACAATATAATAAAAATATAAATGATCAAAAAACAAAATTACGTGAATTAAATAAAGTCAAATAATATTTTTTTATGATTTTTAATGTATAAAATTGTTTTTTAATTAAAAAAAAATTAATATATTTTCTAATTGTTTAATTTACAATTTTTTTAATTTTATCATATTATAATAAACAAAATATTGAATAAAATATTTAAATAATAATTAATCAAAATTATGATATTCGACTTCTAAAACAGATTCACTAATTTTAATCCTATCACCATTTTGAATTATAAAATTTTTATCATTATTTTTAAATCTATTATTACTTTTTTTATCAAGAGAAGTACAAACATATAATGTAAAATTATCTTTTTCATTATTATTATCTTCATTCCAAAATAAATTAGAAACATTACTAATATACCAATCATTGCTAATTAAACTATAATGAATAAAAAAATGACAATCCATATAATTATAATTAAAACAACTTCTTTTATTTTTTCCAAATAAAAAACCTCTTTGTAAACCAATAGAAAAACAACTATTATTTTGATTAATATTATTATTAATTAAAACAATGATTTGAGTCCTATTCATAATACCACAAGGATCACCTTCAGTTAAAATTAATTGAATAGAAGGACTTTCAATATTTGGAATTATAAAATCATTTAAAGTATAATTTTTAATTTGTTCTATTGTAACTGTATACATATGACTATGAGGTTCTAATTTTTGCCCATTCATTAAATAATCTGTTGAAATAAATGTCATTGGGAAATTTAATTCATAAAATCTAGTAAATAAATTACTTAATATTATTCTTAATGGCTTTTTTTGTTCTATAATGAATCCACTTATTTTTGATGTTAAAAAAACCTGCTCTTCTTTTAAAAGGTAATTATTTTTGTCAAATAAGTAATTTAAAGGATATTCTCCTGAAAATGGGCTAATTAACATATTATTGTAATTTAAATTTAAAAATTTTTCTATTTTTGTTTTTATCTCTAAAAGAGAACTATTATTTATTAAATAATTTAAAAAAGTCAATAAATCTATTGGATTTAACATTGAATTATTAAATGATTTGATATTATCATTAATATAATTATCATTATAATTACTATGATTAATTTTATATACTTTCATATAATCATTTGAAAATAAATCAACTAATGAAATTTGATTATTAAGAATAGAAAAATTATAAATGGAAAGATAAAAATTAATTAAAATTTGTATAGGAGAAATATTCTTAATTTCAACATAAGTACCATAAATAGTTTCGTTATCAGTAATACGAATAGTTCTTCTTGGTTTCAAAAATTGCATAATTTGAATGTAAATGTGATAAGGTAAAGAGGAATATTTAGATTTGATAGAAATTCTATTAATTAAATCAATATTAATTTTATATTTATAAAATTCATTGAATAATTCTTTATGAAACATTTTAAAATGACTTCTTGAAATAGAAGGATCAGTAGGAAATAACATAATATCATTAGGTCTAATTGCGCTTTCATTTATTTGTTGTCTTCCAATACTTATAAAATCATTACTATGATTTTTCATTGAACAATCTATTCCATTTTCTCCTATATAATATTTACTTGTACATATTCTTAAATCTACACAAGAATCTATTAATTTTAATGTTATATATGGATTTTTTTCTCTTAAATATTTTAAATTATTGTTTTGCTTATATAATTCATTTTCTTTTATTATTTTTTCAAATGTTATATTATTTTTAAATTGTAATGAAAGATCTACTAAATCTATATTGTTATTTCCTTCTTTTGGAAATTCTATTTTTTCATTAAATTCTTTTATTGGATTTCTTCCTATTTTCATTGTTAAAAAATTTTCTTGAGGACTTAAATAATTTAATTCTTTTGTATAGTTTTTTTTATGATATGAAGTTAAGGGAATTTTATTTTTTTGTATTTTTTTTTTGGAAGTGAAAATTGTTTCTTTGGGAGAATTTTGAGGAATAATCGATTCATCCAAAGATATTGATATTTTATTATTTTCAGGGGAAAAATTTATATCATTTGATGAAGGATTATTTCTTAGTGATTGAGAATTAATTTGATTTCTTTTCATTTAATTTTAAAATGTTAAATTTATTTACTTATCATAAATATTAACATTTCACTTGGAAAAATAATTGAATATTATAATGACAATAAAATTAATTTTTAATAATTATTAATTATAAAAATACTTTAAATAAAAAAATAACCAAAACTTATAAAATGTCTTATAAAAAATTACCAATTAAAATATATAATTTATCTGAATTTGATACATTATTAAATTCATTAGATAAAAGAACAGAAAATGTTAATTCAACAATTTCAGAAGATTCAAATAAATTAAAAGAATATAAAAATCTTATGTTAGAAAATAGAAATGAAATTCAACAAAAATTAAATGAATCAAAAGAAGAAATTACAAAAAAATTAAAAGAACAATTTAAAAGTGATATTGAAGCTGGAGAAAAATTATATAATGAAAATGTAGAAATTTCAAATCAATTAGAAAATGAAATTAAAGAATTAAATGATAAAATTAGTAATTTAGAAAATAATTCTTTGGAAAAATTAGCAGCATTTGAAAAAAAAGAAAATGAATTAGAAGATTTAAAATATCAATATAGTGTATTAAAACAAGATTATAATGATGAATTAAATAAAAATCAATCTTTGAAAAGAGATATTGATACAAAAAAAATTAATATTAATGATTTAGAAACTGAAATGGAAGATTTAAAAGTTGTAATAAAAAAATTAATTGAATCTCGAAAAATTTTGAATAAATTCTTTAAAACACATTATGATAATTTCACTGAACAAGAAAAAAAATTAATTCGAGAAATTGAAAATAGTTTCTTAAACAATCCAAATCTTGATAACTTAGATGATTTAGATAATTTAGATAATTTAGATTTTCCAAATATTAATAATAATATGAATAATTATAATAATATAAATCAAAATAAACCAAATGTTAAAGATAATAATTTACTAAATTTAAGAACAAATATTAATATAAATAATATGAATACTATTGATAGTATGAATAGACCAAATAATGAAACATTTATATTAAATGAAAAAGAATATAGTGCTTATCAAGAGAAATTAAAAAATAGAGGACAATATACAAATAATAGATTAAGACAATATATTGGTCCAGATGATGATTATTGGTATGAACAAGATAAAAGTAACCAATAATTTAAAAAAAATATAAGAACATAAATTTTTTAGATAAAAATTAAAATTAAAATTAGAATTTTATAAGAAAATTAATTTTATGTATATAATAAATATTTAATAAAATATATAAAACAAAATTAAAAATAATAAAAAAATATAAAAAAAATTAGACTAAAATAAATTTACACCATATGCAAAAAGTAAAAATATTCACAATTCAAAAAACAAAAAAAAGGATTCTATCCAAAAGTAAAAAAGTTAATCAAGAATATTACAATATTTATCCTATGAAAGATCGATAAATATTTAAAGAAAATTAAAAAAGTTAAAAGAAATGAAGTGTTTAAAATGATATTATGAATAAATTACAATATATTAAAAATAAAAATGAAAAGTAAAAGGTTTGAAAAAAAGAAATAAAATTGCTAATAAATTGATTTAGTTAAAAACTTTTTTAAAGAAAATAAAGAAAAAGAAAATGCTTATAGTGAACATAAAGAAAAAATATTAATAATATTTAGATTAATAAGTTTAATGGGAAAATTAATAATGTTTTTCAAAGGTGATCACAAATAAACTATTATATTTTCACATTTTTATTCAAATTTATTTTTGTATTATTGAATATCATTATTTTTTAGAATAGTTCCAATAAGCTTTTCTGATTAATCTCATTTATTTCATATTTCTTAATTTTAAGAAAAATATTTAAAAAAAATATTTATTAAAATATTTATTCATCTCAAAAAAAATTTAATTAGATTTATTTTTTCGAATAGATATCAAAAATTATAAATTTATTAAAAATCCAAAAATCTCTAAATAAAAATATAAAAAAAAAATTTATTAGAAAAATGAAGCCAATATACCTTTATTTAATACTATTCCTCATTTCATCATCAACATCATCATTATTAGAAGATGAGAAATGTTGTTTAAAATGTGAAAAAGAAAATGAAGAAAAATATTATCAATAGATTACATATTTGGTAAATGTGGAGAATGTTGTTTAGATCCTAAAGATTATTGGAAATATAAAATATTTGAATTAGGATTAACAAAAGCAGATAATGTAACATGTGAATCATTAGGATATGGAGTATATGATAAAACAGAAACTCATGGAGTTATGTCTTTAAAAGTAACATTAGATTTATATGATAAAACTCCTTTATCTAAATGTTGTGATAAA
>JAJJLU010003939.1:0-23562 GCA_023807065.1 Isotricha intestinalis
AATAATAATAATAATAATAATAATAATAATAATAATAATAATAATAATAATAATAATAATAATAATAATAATTTAAATATAGAAACTCCAAATCCAACTCCAACTCCAAATATAACACCAATAAAAGAACAATCAACTCCAAATATAGATTATAAAATTGCAATAAATAATAATAATATAGATTGTAAAGCAAATAATCAATTTAATTATTCATATGTTTCACTTTCTCAATCCAAAATAGAATTTAATAAAAAAGATGAAGAACAAAAAGAATTTCTAGAAAAAATAAAGAAATATAGACTTTTATTTGAAACAGGAAAATTTAATGAATTAGAAGATTTTATTGAGGCTTGTAACACAGGATCAGAATCAAGTGATTATAAATTTAATTTTACTTTTGATAGATATAAATATGGTAATAAATATATATCTTATATAATTAGATGTATTGATAATAAAAACGACGGTTCTAAAAGTGAAGAAGAAAGTTTAGGTGAAGTAGATCCAAAAATTATTCAATATAAAAAAGAAAAAGCTGAAGCCATGCACACTTTATTTGAGCTGGAAGAAGAAGAAAAAAAAAATATATTAAATCTAGTTAATGATTTTTACTCTTTATCAATGAAAAATAAAAAATTTCAACAAATATTAAATTTATGTAAAGAAGATATTAATAAATTGAGTATGGTTCATGGAACTAAAAAAGATGAAATTATGGATGATGAAAATTCTTCTCAAACTTCTCAAACTGGATTTAATTCTGATTTGGTTAAAAAAAATCGGATTGAAGAAATTAGAGCTAATTTATTAAATAATGTTTCTAATTTTTATACTTTGAAATATATAAAAATTTCAGTTTTTTGTATTTCAATTTTCACCGTCATTTATGGGACTATATATTTAATTTTATTTTATAAAATTTATGATACTTTATATTTATCAAATAAAGTAAATATATATTTATTCCAAACTACTATTTGGATGACTAATTTAATAGGAACTTTAGTTTCTTTAAGAGCACTTTTTGATAAAATTAAATTAAATCAAAATTATACATTTAATTCATATATTGAAGATAATTATGAATATTTTATAACAATGAAAAAAAAAAATAATTTATTATATAAAAATATAACAAAATATTTTGGTTTATTAGAATATAATATAGGAAAATATATTAAAAATCAAGAAGAATATTTTTGGGATAGAGAAAATGTGACTTATTATTATAATAAATTAACAGATTCTGAAGCTTTTCCTATGGGACTTTCTCAAGTAATAAGTGATGTCAATTCCCTTTTAACGAATAAATATTTTAATATAAGTAAAGAAGATATTGAAATAGATGAACATGTAAGAAGTTATATACATTTTATGATTTATGCTTCTATTGAAAATTCATATGAAAATTTAATACCAAATCAATACTTAAAATTAAAAGTTATTCCAAATTTATTTGAAAATTCAAATAGTTCATCAAGAACAATTTTATTTATTATATTATTATTATATGCTTGTATAATGGTATTTTTTTGTATCATATATTCAATTTTATTACATTTAACAAGTGAAAATATGGGTGAAGGAGTAGAAAAAGTAACAAAAATTAAATTAGAAAAAATAGACGAAACAATCAAAAAAATCGAAAATTTTGGAATAAATTTGAAAAAATATTCTGAAAAAGATTCTCAAAAAATAACAGATTATACGTCAATAAAAAGTAATGCAGATAATACATTAGTTCAAAAATCAATAATAGGAAATTCAAAAGAAGATAATTCAGTAATTAATCCTTTAATAGGAGCAAATGGCTTTAATATAGAAACAAAAAAAGTAATTCCATTAAAAATATTAAATTTTGCATATTTACAAACTTTCTTATTATTTTGTGTTTTATGTGCTTTTGTAATACCAATATATTTAATAACAAATCAAATGGTTACTTCAACAAATAAATTACTTAAAGTAGAAAAATATATATATGGAAAAATTTTAATAGCAGCAGCTTCAACATTAAAAGTAAAATGTATGATGAATGAATGTAAAATAACAAATGATTTACAATTTAATGATATAATTGATAAAAGTCAAATACAATTTATAGTTCAAGGAATTAGTATTTTTGAAGATTTAAACAAATATTACAATGAACAATTTTTATTAAATGCTTGTAAAGCAATTTTCCCTTTAAATTCTAGTGATTATACTTATTGTATGGAAGATATTTTAGTTCAAAGTGCTAATAATACTGATTCTTTATTAAAATTAATTGATGAAATTGTGGATGATTTATATAAAGATGAAATTATGAATAAAGATAGTAATTTTATATTAGATAATGGAACTGAAGTTAAATTTAGGAATTTTTATTTATTTTCTAAAAGTTCTTTTAAAGATTTAGAAACTATTTTTTATAAATATATTGTTCCTATTTCTAATAATTTTTCACAAATTTGTGTTGATTCTTTAGATAAATTTTTAAAAAATAAAAGAAATTATGTTGTTCTTCTTACTGTTATTTTTTTCTTTATGGTCATTTTATTATGTGTTTATATTGCTTTTTGTTTTGTTAATCATCTTATTCATTTATTAAGTGTTTCAAGATGCATTTTAAAAATTATTCCAACATCTGTAATTAATAATACACAAGAATTGGAAAGTTGGATTGAAAATAAATATTAATTTTATTTTTGAGATATTATATAAATATAAAGTATATTATTTGAGATAATTTAAGTTTTTTTATTGATTTAAAAAAATATTCTATTATGAATAAAATATTTTTAAATAATAAATATAATCTAAAAATCATAAATATTAATGGAAGAAAGATTAAAAAATGTTTTCATTTAACTTTAATAAAAAAAGAAGAATAAAACTTAACAACAACCTTTTTTCTTTTGAACTTCTTTTGTTTCTAATTTTTGATTTTGAGAATTATTTTTAGATTGATTTCTTTGATTTCCTTTTAAAAAATCTTGAATTAACTTAATAAAACTATCATTAATACCATCACCACTTTTAGCAGAAGTTCTTGCAAAAATAGCTTTAATTTCTTTAGCATATTTTCTAGCTTCAGCTTCATCAACTTTCTCTTGATCTACTAAATCACTTTTATTTCCAAAAAGTGCAACAACTAAAAAATATAAAAATAATAAGGAAAAAAAATTATAAAATTAATTTTACCACTTAAATTATCTGTATTATTTTGTACTTCTTTATACCAATAATTTTTAATTTCTTCAAAACTGCGTTCATTAGTAATATCATATACTAAAACTACTATATCTGCTCCTTTATAAAACATTTTTGTTATTGCTCTGAAACTTTCTTGTCCTGCTGTGTCCCATAAATTTATTTTTACTATTTTATCATCTATATTTAATGTTTTGTTTTGTTGTTCTGCTCCTATTGTTGTTAAATGTTCTTCTTCAAATTTTTGACCCAAAAAACTATTCATTACACATGTTTTTCCTACACCTGATTCTCCTAAAATTACCATTTTACAATTTATTGGACCATCTGACATTTTTTATATATAAAAAATTTTTATTTTGGATTTTTATTTTAATTTTTTATTTTTGATTTTTTGTTATTGTTTTTTAATAGTTAAAGAAAATTATTTATTAATTGAATCTGATATGACTTTGTGTAAATGTGGAAAAAGATTATACTTTTTAATTTAAAAATCATTATAAATCTTGTTTAGAGTAAAAAATTAGTTTTTATTATTTGATAAAGAAATTGTTAAACTTTTAAAGGAATATTCACAATAAAAAGAAAATTTATTCTTGATAAAATTCCTTCTTCAAACATACAATAATATTATTAATGAAAAAATATAAAGATTAAATTAATTTTTAATCTATTTATTTATTATCAAAAAATTAGTTTTTGGAGTTTGTTTATTAAAAATAAAAATTTTTCCTGTTTTTTTCCCAATTTTTACTATTAATATATAATTTTTAATAAAATTTGAGATTATCATTTAAAAGTTTTTTAGGATTATTCTTAATTTTTTTAATATAAATTCCAGATTTTCATCACTTATTTTTTCTATTAATTATTATAATAATTAATAAAATAAAATCTTCAAAAAAAATAATAGAAAAAATTATTTATTTCCCTTCAATATAAGGTAAAATTTCTTTATTAAAAATATTTTTTTCAATAATTCTATAATGAGGTTCATAAGCATCATCGTATCTTTTACTATGACTCATTTGATATTCTCCTTTAGAAAGGATTTCATAAATATAATTATCATCTTCTTCAAAATTATATAAAACTTTATTTAATCCCATATCAATAATCACACTTCTAATATAATTCCATTCAGAAATCCATTGTTCAATTGGAATAGGTTTAATACTATTTACACTTTCAATAAAAGCATTAAAGTAAATATTATAAGGTATTAAATTTTCATGTAAAATTCTTAAATTAACTCTAAGTAAATTACCCATATAGCCACAATATTCATAATATGCATTCTTAAAAGTTTTTGCTGTTTTCAATTCATATTTTAAATACTCATCTGCACTTGATATATTTGTTATTAAGTGACCTGGACCAAATCTATCTTGAAAAAAAGATTTATATAAATCACGAAGCTGGGATAATGGATATGTTTTTAATTGAAGATTTATTGAATCTCTTATTAAGGTTTTTACGTCTTTTTCTGATGTTTGAAATATTAGAAATGTTAGTATTATTATACTTAGAACTTTTGATTGCATTTTTTTATTTTTTAAGGTTTTTTTAAGGTTTTTATATATTTTTTTATATAAAAAATATTTTAATAGTGATAATATTTACATAAGATTTTTATGATAAAATATATATTATGTTTAAACTTATAAAAGAAAAAATAACTGTTTCTTTGAAAATAAAATTTATGAATATATTATGATTTTACAAAAAAATAATTTTTATTTTTTAATTGATTTTTATAAAATATAATTTTAATAATATGAATTCAAATTCAATAAAAAATCCTCCATTTATTAATCCAAATAACGAAATCAAAATAGGAGAAAATACAGATGTATATGAAACAATAAATTTTATATATGATTTATTCTTAAAGAAAAATTACAAAACAATATATATTTCAGGATTAAATAAAGCAATAAAAAAAGTAGTTTTAATTACAGAAATAATAAAATCAAAAATTCCAGGATTATATCAAATAACTGATATAAATTCTATAGAAAGTCTAAATAATGAAATCAATAATGAAAATACAATAATACCAAGATTATCAATTACTTTAACTTTTATAGAACCATCAGAAGATGAAAAACAAAATTTAGGTTATCAAGAACCATTAAATATAGGTTTAATAAGTGAACTATCAAAAAGACGTAATTTATATAAATAATTAAAATAATAATTATATTTTTATAAATTTATATTTCTTTAAAACATTGAATCTGAACTAATTAATTCAATTATATTTATATCATTCATAAAATAATTAATTTCTTTTATTTTCATAAAAATAACCAAATAATACTCTTTATTTCTTAAGTAGAACATTTTTTTATAATTAAAGATGAAAAATAATTTATTGCTTTTTATTTTTTAATTTTATATTTAATATATTTTCAATTGAAATATCTTTATTTTTTAATTCTATATAATATGTTTTTTCATAATTTAAATTATATGTAAAATTAATTATAAAAGATTGAGCATTAAATAATCTATTGTATTGTTATTCAATTTTATTGACCAATTATTATTCAAGAATAAATTTTTAAATAGATCTATCTATATTCCCTAATTTTTATAATTTTATTTTATAATTCAAAATCTTTTAAAAAAAAATGTTTTATAAAATAAATCATTAAATTTCTTATAAGAAAAATTATTATTCCTTGAAAATATTTACATTAATATTATAAATTATTATATAAAAAATCATTTAAATTAATTAAATAAATATTTCAATCCTTATTGAGATATATAAAATATTTTCAATTTTATTTGTTGTATTTTTTATTTAAAATAATATAATTTAATTTATCTATTAATATTATCTGAGAGTTTTGAATTATTATTAACAAGGAATTGAACAAATATTTTTCTAATTTTATTTACATAATTTTATATTTCATAAATTACATTTGTTGATTATTCATTCAATATAGTATATATGAACAATTTCAATAAAAGTGATATTTTCTTATTTAAATAAAACTGTAAATATAACTTCTATCATTTGATGCCTTTTTTCAATTATTTAACATTTTCAAAAAAATATTAAAAATATAAACAATGAAAATTATTAATTATAAAATTTAATAAAAATAATAAATGAAACATAACCTAAAAAAAATTTAAAGATAAAGAATTAAAAAAAAAATTCGTCATTAAAATAAAATGACATAATAAAAAAAATAATAAAAAAACAAAAAAATATAATATCATTAAAAATATTATTAAAAAAAATGGGTCAATCATCATTTACCCCAATACAATGTGGAGTTTTTATAGGAGAGAAGAAGAAAGGAGAAACACAAATAATAAGACATCCTTCAGCAAAAGAAGGAGAATTACCATCAACAATAGAAGAAGGATTAGATACTTTATATAAAATATTTGAAAGATCGGTTAAATTATATCCTAATAAATCTGGATTAGGAAATAGAGAAAAAATATCGAAAAATGAATATGGTGAATATAAATATAAAACTTATAAAGAAATTGAAAATGAAGTTATATTATATGCTACTGGAATTTCATTACTAAATTTATGTCCTGAAGTTACTTGTAAATCAGGAGATAAATTTAAATTTCTTGGAATTTATTCTAAAAATAGAGAAGAATGGATGATTAGTGATATTGCTTCTCATATGAATTCTGTTTCTATTGTTACTTTTTATGATACTTTAGGAGATAATGTCATTGAATTTATTTTATCTGAAACTAATTTAGAAACTATTGCAATGGAAACTGTAAATTTATTTAAATTAACAAAATTAGCAGAAGAGAATAAAATATCAAATTTAAAGAATTTAATATTATTTGACGAAGATGAAAAAGAACAAATAGAAAAAGCAAAGAAATATTTTAAAATATATACATATAATGAAATAAAAGAAAAAGGAAAGACAGAAAAAGTAGAATTTACTCATTGTAAACCAGATACATTAGCAACATTATCATATACAAGTGGAACAACAGGAACACCAAAAGGAACAATGTTAACTCATTCTCAAATGGCATCGCAATTATTAGGATTAAAAAATGTAGGAATGCAATTAAATGAAAATGACTTATATATTAGTTTCCTTCCATTAGCTCATGCTTTTGAAAGAGTAATAAATACTTATTGTATGTATTTAGGTGCTACAGTTGCTTTTTATTCTGGAAGTCCAAAAAGATTAATGGAGGATTGTCAGAAATGTAAACCCACAGTTTTTGTTTGTGTTCCTAGAATAGCAAATAGAATATATGATAGTATTATGGATAAAGTCAATGCTACAAATATAATATCAAAAAATTTGTTTGAAATTGCATTAAAGGATAAATTAGTAAATTTATATAAAACAGGTATTTTCACTCATAAAATATTTGATAAAACAGTATTTAAGCAAATAAGAGAATCTATAGGAGGAAGATGTCGTTTATTTGTAATAGGAGGGGCACCAATATCTAGTGATATATGTGAGAAATTAAAATGTTTATTATCATGTATCTTATTATTAGGATATGGACAAACAGAAACATGTGGAGCATCAATGATTCAAAATGGAAATGATAATCATTATTATGGTCCTGGAGGTCCAATTCCTTCAGTTGAAATAAAATTAGTTGATGTTCCTGAATTAAATTATAGTACTGATGATATTAACCCAATCACTAAAATTTATGAACCTAAAGGTGAAATTTGTGTCAGAGGACCTGCAGTTTTTCAAAGATATTTAAATGATGATAATAATACTAAATTAGCTTTTGATAATGATGGATGGTTACATTCTGGTGATATTGGTGTTATTGATATTACCAGAGGAAATGAAATTAAAATTATTGATAGAGTTAAAAGTATATTTAAAATTAGTCAAGGAGAATATATTGCTCCTGAAAAAATAGAAAATATTATTTGTAAAAGTAAATTTGTTGAGCAAATTTATGTCACTGGAATTTCTACTGAAAATTATATTGTTGCTGTTGTAGTCCCTAATTTAAATCAATGTGTTACCTTCCTTAAAGATAATAATTTTGATTGTAATAATGATAATTTTAATTCTTTTATTAAAGAAAAAAAATTAATCGATGCTATTATTAATGATATGGAAAAAATAGGAAGGAGTAATGGTCTGAAAGGATTTGAAATTGTTAAAAAAATTATTCTCTTTGTTGAAGGATTTAAAGTTGAAAATAATTTTGCTACTCCTACACTGAAAATTAAAAGACATGAATTATATAAAAAATTTCATAATGATATTCTAAATTTATATAAAAGTTAATTATTTGCTATATTAGAATATTTCTTCAGAAAAAATTGTTTATTTTATTTTTATTTTTCATAATAAATGGAAATAAACCAAAAAATTATAAAAATTACAATAAAAAAAATATTAAAAAAACAAAAAATTCCATTGTTCGAAAAAAAATCTTAAAAAAAAAAAATGTAAAAACATTTAAAATGTTTTTTTTTAACATTGAAAATTTAAATTATCATAAAATATTTTTAACAAGGTCTGAAAGTACCTAATTCCTTTTGGCATTTAGGGCAAACATGTTGAACAGTATAGCAAGTATGATCTTTAGCATGATACAAATTATATAAAGCTAAGCAAGCACTACAACAAAAGAAAATAACAAGATTTTTTGCTTCACATGTTCTTATTACTGAAGTATCTCCTTCAAATCCACATCCTTGACATTTTACATATTGAGGTTGATATCTCCAAGTATAATTACCTTCTCCTTCTCCTGATATTAATTGATTATTTGAAAGAGCTGATGTTGGTGATTCCATTTTATAACAATTTTTTGTTTTTTTTTAAGATATATATTTTTTTTTTATTTTTTTTTTACAAAATTTATTATTTTTTGATAATTTTTTTGTGAGATGTAGTTTATTTAAAATTAACATTTTTTTTTCTTTAATTTTATGATACTCTACTTCAGTCATTTTCCTTCGTCGAAAAACACGATAAATCAATATTAATAAAATAATTTAATGTGAGCTAAACGAAGTTAAATCAATAAAATGAAAAGAATAAGAAATATTAAAATAATATAAATTAAACTTTAATGGTCTTAAAAAATAAAAAAAAATTAATAAGAAAAAAAATAAATTCATTTTTTACAAACAAAAAAATCAGCCATTACTTTATGATTCCACAAAGGAACAATTTGATTACATACATCTAAATCAAAATCATTTTCTAAAATAGATTTTTCACTTTCAACTTTCTCAATAATTTTAATAAATAAACCTTTATTGAATTTTTGATTAAAAACATTAATTAATATTTCTATTCTAATTAAAGGATTATATTAATAAAGAAAGAGAATTATTATTTAAATTTTGAATTTTTATCCCATGAATCATAATACATTGATTTATAAAAGTTTGAATGTTTATATCATTTATTATTGAAAATGGACTTTTTCTATATTATACTATAGACATTATTTTTTATTTTAATTTATAGTTTTAATTTTTATTTATATTTTATTTGAAAAAATTAATTATTTAAAAAGTTTATGATTTTTTTAAGTTTACTCTTTTTTTTATTTTTTTTTCTTATGTGGTATTATTTTTTTTTTTATTTTTTGAGAATTTTGACTTTTATATTTTATTCTATATGCTTTTATAAAATCATTTGATATTTGATTTTTACTTAAATTTATCATTGGAATTTTTTGATGACTATGATTTGAATTTCTACTATTTCCAGTTCTTGTACTATCTTCACTTATTTTTTTCTTATTATTTGTAATAAATTTTTTACAAACAATTTCATCATCAAAATTATTTTTTTTTAATTTTTTCATAGGAGATAATATATAACTTCCATTTTTAATATTTCCTAAAGAATTATTTTTTTTATTTGAACTATTTAATCTTAATTTTGATTGAGTTGAAGGAGATTTTATTAATAATGATGACAAACTTGTTTGATTATTATTATTTTTAAATAAAACTCCTCTTTTTGGTTTTTTCATAAAATTTTGAAAAAGATTTGTTGAAATTGTTGATATTGATATTCCTTTATCTATATTTTTCATACTTCTACTTAAATTATTATTTTTCAATTTTTTATTTTCTTTAAATTTATATATATTTAAAGGCTTTCTTGTTGAAAAATCATTATAGGATTTTATTATTAATTTATTTGGAGAAATATTTGTTTTCATTTGAAAAGATTCTTTTAATTTTGATATTATGTTTTTATTATCTTTTGACTTTTTTTTTGGAGATGAGATATTTGAAAAATATTTTAGATTTAAATTACTTAAATTATTTTTTAATTCTTGTAAACTTCCTTTTTTTATTATTTTCTTTACTTTAACTTTTTTATTATCTTCTTCTTCTTTTTTAATTTCAAATAAATCTGAAAAAGATTTTTTTTTAATTAATAGAGAATCATCATAATTTAAATTATTATTTATTTTACTTATTCCTATAAAAGAACTTATATCTTCATCTTCTTTTAATTTTGATTTTTTTTCTTCATTTGATTTATTTGTTTTTTCCTTTTCAATTTCTTTTATTATTTTAGCATTAAATATTTTTTCTATAGGAAAATTTATTTTCTTATTATTTTCTTTTTTTTTTTTATCATAATTTTTATTATAATAATTTTCTGCTGCTTTTTCTATATATCTTAATATAATTTTATGATTACTTTTATCACAGATAAAAGGTCTACAAAAGTATTTTAAATAATTTTTATAATAATTAAAAAATTTAGGAACTATTGATAAAGATTCTTTTAATTTATAAAATTTATCTATATAATCTTTTTTGTCATAAAATAATTTTGACTCTGTGTAATATAAATTAATTTTTGATTTTTGTTTTTCAATTAAAAATGTTATCATATAATAATTATAATTTCTTTGAATTTTGTTAATTTGATTTAATAAAATCATTTTACTGATTAAAGGTAATAATTTTTCAAAATTTTTTTTTTTAATTTCTTCAATATTAAAATTACTCTTATTAACAATTGAAATAATTTTTGAATTTTTCCTTTTTTTATTATTAATATTATAAAATATGTCTTTAAATGTTATTGAAGGAGAAATTAGAAGAGGAATTTTTCTTTTCCTTAATGTTTTATTACTTGACATAAATATTGTCAATTAAAAAAATTATTCTTTTTTTTATTTAATAATTATCTATTAATTTATATAATTAATTGAATACTACTAAATTAAAAATCAATTATCAATTTGAGAAAAGAACTTAGAATGAAATCTAGAAACTCTTGATAAATTATTTTTTGAATTATTATGGCAATTACTATTATTAATAGTATTTTGTAAATTATTTTTTCCAATATAATATAAATTAGAATTTCCTTCTTGAGAAGCTGCTCTAGTTAATTGTCTTTTTTGTTTTAATCCAAAAAAATCTTTTCTAGTTAATCTATGATTATTATTTCCTTTATTAATATCATTTTCATAAAATGATGAAGATGAATTATCCAATGAATGAGGTCTTTTTTTCTTTTCTTTATTAACATTTAATTCTTTTAAAATATTATTTGTTATTTGTTCAATATTATCATTTTTTATTTTAGAATATTCTAATTTTAAACTTGATGTATTTATTAAAATATTATTTTCTAAATCTTCTTTATTTATTTTTGTTATCATTTGATTAAATAATTCTAATTGAGCTATATTTAATTGAGATAATTTTTCTTTTAATTGATTTTCTTTTTGTTCTATTATTTCTTGTCTATTATTTAAATCTTCTGTTTTGGTATTTAATAATTCTTTTAATAAATTTATATTTCGATATATTTTTTTATTTTTTTGATTATTTAAACTTCCAAATAATTCATTATAGTAAAAATCAATTTCATTATCTAAAAGATTTATTTCATTATCATAGTCTTGAAGAGTTTTAATTAAAAATTCTTTTCTTTTATTTGTTGTTATATAAACTGTATCTGTTATATTTTGCTTTTTATTTAATTCTTCATTTAAAAATTTTAAAGTTTTTATTCTTTCCAAAAGTTCATTTTCAATTTTATAATTTTGCATTTTTATTTTTTAAAAGAAAAATATAAAAATTAATTTAACAAAATTTTGGATTTAATAAATAAATAAAAAATAGAATTTGAATATATTAAATATATATAATTACTTTAACAAATAATAAATTAATAATTTGTTTTAATTCTTTTATGAGTAAAATGAAACTTATTTTCTTCTGATTTACCTTTAATTTTATTATTATTAATCTCATCAAAATCATCAAATAAATTAATTACAGCTTTTGGAACAGATTTTTTTTTATTTTCTTTTAATTTTTTAATAACATTTTTATTAGGATTATTATTATTAATATCATAAGTCATATTTATACTAATTATAGAAGAGGAAGATATGTTTTTATTTTGATTATTTTTATTTCTATTTATATTAGTTTTTTTTGTTTTCATTAATTGTTTAATTTTATTTATTTGTTCATTATTTGGAATTTCACTAACAGCTCTTTGTTTATTTATTTTATAAGGAGAATTAGTTTTCATATTAGTTTGAACTGGAGTTGAATGAATTGAAGTTTTTGAAGTTTTTAAAGAATTATCAATTTTATTATGAAAAAAATTCTTTGTTTCCTTTTTTTTATTTTCTATATAATTTACTTTCTTTATTGAATTCTTAATTATTATAGGTTTTTCTTTTTTTATAATTCTTGAATTTTGAATTGATTTTATTTCTAAAGGACTAATAATATTATTTTTCATCATTTTTAAATTTTCAATTTTTTCATCATTAATATTCTTAAATTTTTGTTTTTCATGATTTAGTAAACTTTGATTATACATTTTTTGTTTTAATCTTAAAAGAGTTTTAATAAAATCAACATTTTCATTTCTTAATCTTTCATAAAGTTCACTATCTAATCCTCTATTAGTATTTGAGTTATAATTTGTATCTTCATTTGAAGAAAGAAAAGAACTAAAAATCCTATTTTTTTTTCTTCTATTTATTTCCTTAAAATCAGTACTTTCTAAGTTTATTTTTCCTACTCTAAGATATGAAGATGAATTAGAATTTATAATTTTTCTTTTCGAAAAAATAATATCTTTTTGATTAAAAATTTCATCGGATAATTTCATTAATAAAATATTTTTTTTTAATATTTGAAAGAAAGAAATAAATAAAAAATAAATTGAAAAAAATTAAAAAAAAAAATATATAAAAGATTTAAAAAAGATTTATAAAATAAAAAATTTGTTTAATTTATTGGTGAGTATAATAGGAGCTTATTTAATATAAAATTAAGAAATAAACCCAAGGAATTATTTATTCCTCTTTTTTAATCTTTGTCTTTCCATATTTATAGAATTTAAAAAAAAGTATGCATAATCCGGGAATCGAACACGGGTTCTCAGCTTGGGAAGCTGCTGTCCTACCACTAGACTAATTATGCTTATTACCTATTTTAAAAATATTCTTTAAATATATTTTATCTTTTTATCATTTATAATTTTATTGCTAGAAAGTATAATTATATATTAAAAAATGATTTGTTTTTTTTTAGTTTTAATGAATTAAAAAATTTATTTCAGAAATATTCATAATTTCTAGCTCATTAAAATAAATATATTTTTAGTTTTATAAAAGTGAAATATTAATTTGATTTATCATATTTTGATACATTAAAATTATTAGAATGAATTATGTCTTTTCTTATTAAACTTGTTTATATTATTTAAAAATAACTATTATAATTGTTCAAAAATTCCTCTAAATGTTCTTTAAGACGGAAATTTTATCATTTTTTATATGTTTAATGTATATTTATTTGATTGTAAGAAATAGAAAAGTTTTAAATGACTTTAAGAAACTATTAATAAAATTATGTGATGTTCCATAAAAATATAAATTGTTGGTAAATGTGAAATTTGACAAAAAAAAAATCGATAATTAAATATTTATTTATATAATTTTCTTTAAAAAAAACTTAATTTTAAAAATAATTTATGTATTAATTATTTTGATATATTGTTTTAATTATTAAATTTCTTAATTTTATATTATGTTTCTTAAACGGATATTTTATTTTTTTATTTACATAATAAATCATTTACACAAATTAATTTTTTGAAAAATAAATGAAAACAAATAATAATGAAAATTTAATTCCTTTTATGCTTTTAGGAGACACTTGTGTTGGAAAAACTTGTTTAATTCAAAATTTTGCTAAAGAAAAATTTGATTTAAATACTATATCAACAATAGGACATGATTTTAAAAATAAAAATATAGAAATAAAAAAAAATGGAGAAAAAAAATCTTTTGTATTAAAAATATGGGATACTGCAGGACAAGAAAGATTTAAATCTCAATGTTTAATGCCTTTAAAAAATAGTTTAGGTGTTATGTTAGTATATGATATTACAAATAAAAAAACTTTTGAAGATGTGAAAGATTGGATTGATTTAATTTCAGAAAATATAACTTCAAATAATAATCATTTTACAATTATATTAGTTGGAAATAAAACTGATTTAGAAGATGATAGAGAAATCTCTTATGAAGAAGGAGAAAAATTAGCAAAAGATTATAAGTATTCTTTTTATGAAACTAGTGCTTTAAATGGATCTAATGTTGAAGAAGCTTTTATGGATTTAGTTAATAAAATAATAAATAAATATCAATATATGAATAGGAAAAGTTTTCATTTAACAACATATAAAATACCTGATAAAAAAAAAAATAAAATAAAGTGTTGTTAAGTATTTTATATTTTTTTAGAAATTTTTTTAAACATTTATAAAAATTATATAAATAATTTTTAAAATGACAGTATAAGAACAAGAAATATTTTTCAATAAAATATTTTAAGTCCAAATAAATTAAAAGATAATGAAATGTCAAATTTTGAAAATTCTAAACTTCAAGAAATAATAATTTCAAAATAAAAAGCCCTTAAATTTAAATGAAGACAGATTTGCTCCTAAATTTCAATTTCTAAAAAATAATAATAATAAAAAGATAGAGTTGATAGAAATTGAGTTGAAATAAATCACAAAAATAAAAAATTTGAATCATAAAAATACCATAAAAGACTGGGCTATCCCGATGACCGGTTATCCGGATTTGAAAGTTCGGACAGAAAAAATTTTTAGTATTAGACATAGCTATACCATGATTATACTTTTTTACTTTCCAGAAATTTGAGGATGAACAAAAAATTTCTTTTGACAGTATTTTAAATTAAAAATAACTATATATTTATTATTATATTGATATTTTAGATTTCAATTTGATGAATATAAAAAGTTAATAAAATATATGCTTTACAGACACGGATATCAGGATTTGCAAAAATTTTTTAATTTCCTTTGTAAATTTCAAATCCGGATAGCCCAGTCTTTTACGATAATTAAATTTAATTTGTATTTTAAAGTTACTTTTATTGCTCAGATTGATTCTCTTCATTTTATTGATATAATTGAAATTGAAAGTATTAAAAAAAAATATAATTATACCTGAAGATGATATATATGAAAGAGATATTTGTTATAGTAGTGTTTGTGAATTATATGATTTTTTATTTTTAAAATATAAAAAAATGAATAGAACCATAATATTATAATAAATTTTAATTCATATCAACATACATTCATAAATAAATCAAAATAACATAAAACAATAAAAATCAAAAATTTATTTTATTATTCTGTTATTTCCTCTTTCCTTTATTAATAATCTATAAGGTCTAACACCATTAGTATTTCCTTCACAAATCCAATAATCTTTATTTCGATTAGAAATTCTGATGCAATTAGGATTAACTTTAAATTGAAGAACAACAGAATAGTATTTCCCATTAATATTTAACAACCCACTATAAGATTCAGCAACACTAATATTAGGAGTTAAATAAACACCTCTTCCACAAATTTTATAATTATTTTTAGTAAGATTATTAATATTAATATCATTACAACAACCTTGTCCACTTCCAGGTTTTAAATTAGTTTTATAAATATTTTCAACAATTTGTAAAATTTGAATATTATTCCGCACAGCTCTTGCAACACCATGATAAGCAATAGCCCATTCTCCAATATTACCGTCACATTTTAACCATGTTTCATCACCATTATCATAATGATGATAGATATCAAATTCATAACTTGTCCAATTTATTGGAGGAGTATATAAATGTCCTCCTATATTTTTCTGCTTTTCTTCATTTCCTATTACATTCACTTCTAAATTATATACTTTTATATCTGTTATATATGGTAATAATAAATCGATTGGAAATTGTGCTTTTAATTCATCTTCCATGAAAAACAATTTAGTCTCTTGAAGAAAAGATAATAATTGCTTATAATAAGTTTCTGTTCCTTTTGTTTCATGAAGTAATTTTACTACTGATGATATTAAGGGACGACTTAATTGAATTATTTCTGGATTTTGAAGAATTATTATTATATTTTGCATCATTGGAATTGAATAATAATCATCTACTTCATCTTTTAATTCAAATAATTTTTTTAATGCATATAAAAAATCTTCTCTATCTAAACTTTCACAATATATATATGCTAATTGTTCATATGATTTATATGTCCATATTCTTGTTTCATAATTTCCTGTTTCCCATTCTATTATTTCATTGAAACATTTTATTTTTTCAGAATAATTTTTTGAATTTTTTCCTATTAAATATAAATTTTCTAAAAATGTGTCTAAGTCAAAATTCTCATCTTCATATATATATTGATTAAAATCAAAACTATTGTTATTATTCTTATCATTATCATTTTCAATAATATTATTATTTTTGTTACTATTTGGATTTTGAATAATATTATTTCCATTATTATTATTGCTATCATTATTGTAGTCAATTGGGTCTTGGAAAAAATTATTGGATTTAAAATCATTTGGATAATTGTTACTATTTGGATTTTGAATAATATTATTTCCATTATTATTATTGCTATCTTTATTGTAGTCAATTGGGTCTTGGAAAAAATTATTGGATTTAAAATCATTTAGATAATTGTTTCTATTAGAATTTTGAAAGTCATTATTATCATTAGAATTATTGTAATTTAGATCTAATCCTTTTTCATTTTTTTTCACAATTCTTTTTTTTTTAATAATTTTTTTTTTCATTTTTTTTCTAATTGGATGATTATTATTATCTATTTGATTTTGAAATATATTATTATCTAATTGATTTTGAAAGAAATTATTATTATCTATTTGATTTTGAATAATATTATTATCTAATTGATTTTGAAATATACTATTACTGTCTATTTGATTTTGAAAAATACTGCCTAATTGATTTTGAAATATATCATTATTATTATTGTCTAATTGATTTTGAAATATATCATTATTATTATTATTAAATTGATTTTGAAAAAAATTATTATTATTATTATTAAATTCATTTTGAAATAAATTATTATTATTATTAAATTGATTTTGAAATATATTATTATTATTTTTATTAAATTGATTTTGAAATATATTATTATTATTTTTATTAAATTGATTTTGAAATACATTATTATTATTATTATTAAATTGATTTTGAAAAATATTATTATTATTACTTTTTTGATAATAATTATTGTCTGTTTTCATTTGTTTTTGCATATCTAATGCATAATCAATCATTGCTGAATCCATATAATCTTCTAGAAATAAACTCTCATTATTTTCATAACTAAAATCATTGACATTATTTTTATTATTACTATTAATATCGTTGTTTTTCACATTTTTTTTCTGATTGTTTTCAATATTATTTTCTTTGTTAGAACCCTCAATATCAACAGAATATCGATCTTCTTCTTGAAAATTTGGATTGTTTTCTTCGAGATTTATATTACGTGGATTAAAAATAGAAAATTCATTATCATTATCATCATCCATTATATTTAATTAAAAATTAATAGTTTAAAATATAGTTTTATTTAACATTTTTTAAATTAAAATAATTAACTCCAAATTTTAATGGTTTTATCTTGAGAAGCAGAAATTAATCTCCCATCATGTAAAACATCAATAGACATAATTCCAGTAAAATGAGCTTTTTCCATAGTATTTTTTAATATAACATTACTTCTATTAATTTTCCATTCTTTTAAATTACCATTCCAATCTCCAGTAATTAATCTATCATTAATAATAGTAAAGCAACTTAAAAAATCAGAATTTAAAGTATTAATTTTATTAACAATAATATATTTATCGATATTAATAATACTAATTTGATCTTTACCAAAAACATATAATAAATAAGTAGATATCATTTTTAAAGAATGATTCCAAGGTGTTATATTTATTTTATTCATTCTTCCTTTAATAATATGAGAATTAAAATCATAAAAAAATAAAAAACCATCATATGAAGAACAAGCACAAATTTCATTTTCTCTTATTTCAATTATATCTTGTATTCTATCTTTAAATTCATTTAATATAATAAAATAAGGATTAAATTGATTATCATAATTAATTATTGTTTTATCTAATGAACAAGAAACTAATTCTTCATTTGTTAATTGTATTATTTTATATATTGGTTTTTTATGAGGTTTTATTACTTTAATTAAATTATATGAATTTTCATAAATATTATAAAAGTGAATGTAACCATCTTCTGAACATGATACAAAAATTCCATTTTTTAATTGTGTTATATATAATATACTATTTGTTTTTTCTTTTATTGTCATTTCTAAATCAAAATTTATTGGATTATGAAAATTTATTATACAATCACAACCTGAGGAAACTATTCTTCCATCTGATAAAATACATAAACAATTTGGATTTTGATTATGATATTTTAGGATATCTGATTTATTAATTTTCGCTAATATTATTGAATCGGTCAATAATATTGGTTTCATATTATGAAAAATTTTTTTATTTTATATTTTTAATTTTTTTTTTATTTGTTTAAGTATTTATTTTTTTTTAAAGAAATCCCAAAAACAATTGAAAAATAAATAATTAATATTTATTTGATCAAATTAAAATTTTAAATTATTCTAATATAGGAAAAAATCATTATTTTTAATTGGAAAGAAAATAAAATTTCTTAAAAACATTATTTTTCTTAGAAAATATTTAAAATTTCATAATCAAAAAAATAAATGTAAGAAATATATATATTATATTTTATTTCTAATAAAATTGATTAAATATAAATAAAACAATTTTTTAATATTATTTTTTTAATAAAAATATATAATTTAATTATCCTCAAATTCATAAAAAACTTTCTTCTTCATCATCTTCAGAATAATTTAATATAGTTCTTGGAGTATGTAAAGAAACTATTTCTTTTTCACTAGTTAAATTTAAAGAAGGAGCTTTTTGAGAAGTATTATCTTCATTTTTTTTTGAATTAATTTTGTTTGAAGTTTTATGTGAATTATTAACTTTATCTTCTTTTTCATTTTCTTCATTTAAATTACTTTTTTTACTTTTAGTCAATTTTGGATTAGTATTTTCTTTCTCATTTTCTTCATTTAAATTACTTTTTTTACTTTTAGTCAATTTTAGATTAGTATTTTCTTTTTTATTTTCTTCACTAACATTAGATTTATCATGAGAAGAAATTATTTTTTTCTCTTCTTTTTTTTCAATTTTAATATCAGGATAAATAACTAAAGATTTTAATTTATCTTCAACAAAAATTTGCTTTTTCTTTGTTTTTTTAATATGAATAGGAGTTAAACTTCTAACCATTAATTGTTGATTTTGTATACTATTATAAATTCTATCATTTTCAATTTTTTGAATAGTTTCTAATCTTTTTCTTTCCATTTCATCATCAAACATTTTTTTTTTCATTTCTTCTTCATCTCTAAACATATTATATTCATTTATTTTTTGATCAATTAAATTTTCAATTCTTTTTTTTAAAGCAATTTCATCTTTTTTATTAACATCTACTTTTTGCTTATTTATTATTCTTTTAATTGACATTTCAATTTTCTCATTTCCTCCTTCATTTAAAACATTTTGAAAAATATTAAAATTATTTCTTTGATTAAAATCAATAGTTTCAAATTTTCCATTTATTTCATTTTTAAAATCATTAACAATATTATATAATTGATCAAAAGCTTCATTTAATTCATCTTGTTCACTTATTATTTTATCAGTAGCTCTATTTCCAGTTTTTAAACTTATTTTTTTTAATTTTGCTGATTTATTTGTTTTTGATAAAATTGATTTTGGAGAAATGAATTTTTCTTTATTTATTGAATTTTGAAAAGTGTTTTTTTTTGTTGTTGTTAATTGACTTGATTCAGTTGAATAAAAAATTCTTTCTTTAAATCTTGGAGTTTCATTAATATTACTATAATAATCGTTTGAATAATCATCATAGGAATCGTCATCATTTAAATTATAAACTTTTTTTTTCTTTTTTTTCTTATTTTTTTTATTTTGTCTCCTTCTTAATTCTTTTTCATATTCAATTTCTTTTCTTAATATATTTATTCTTTCTTTTACATCATTTCTTCTTTTTATTATTGGTTCTTCTTCTTCTTCTTCATTTAAACCATTTTGATAATTAAAATTTTGAACATACATTTTTTCAATTTCTTTTCTATGATTATCAACAAAATCTTTAAATCTGCCATTTCCAATATATTTATTTTGTAAATTCTTTAAATTTTTTTCATATTCTAATTTATTTAAATATTCCATTTTATTTATTTTATCTTCTAAAACTTGCATTTTTATTAAAGGAGGAGAAAAATTTTGATCTTGAATTTTATTTGGTTCTGTAAAATTATAATTTAAATTTAAATTATATTGTTCTGGATAAATTTCTCTTAATGAAGATGCTATTGTTGAAGATAAATCAACTCTTGGATTATTTTTTGTAATTTTTGGAAGTTTTTCTTCTTTTGGTATATAATCTGTATGCGGAAGATTTTTAGGAGTTAATCTATGAAAATATTTATCTATGTTATTATTGTTTGTTGATGGATATGGATATTTTTTCAAAATTTTTAAGTAGTTTGGATTTCCTGAATTATAACTTCCGAAACCAAATTGATTTATGTCTCCTGTATAAAAAGAATTTATTACTTTTTCCATTTTTTTTATTTTTAAATATATTTGTTTTCCTTATGATTTTATATTTTATTTATATTATAATATATTTTTAACTGATTATAGAAATGATATAATTTAAAGAAATTATTATTTAAATGTTAATTAATGATTTAATAATTATTTTATTAATTTAACAATTTTTTAAATTTGTTTTTATATAATTAAGTATTTGAAACCTAATTTTTTTTGAAATATTTTTTATTCTTCTATATATAAATATTTAAAAAAAATAAAATTTAATCTAAATAAGAGAATTCTGCAATACCCTTTTTTCCAGTTTTAAGATAAATAACTTCAGCATTAATATAAGTTCCCCCTAATTGAACTTTAATTTCAACTAAAGGTTCATTAATATCAAAATTTTCATCAACATAAAAAGTTAACTCTCCAAATTGTTGTGTAACTTTTTCTCCATTTTCATTTATTTGATCAATAAAATGAGGATTAGGTAAATTACTTTTAAAAAATTTAATATTACTAACTTCAGAATTCATAAAAAATTTTTTAGTTTTAACAGTATCAAACTTAATATCTTGTCCTTTAGTAAGAAATTTAACAAATAAATTTTCGCAAAATTTTTCTTGAGTTAAAGGGTCAATAAAAAGTTCTCCCCCTTTTTCATATTTTTCTTTCCATTTTCCTTCAGAACGAATTCCAATTGTATATTGTGCTTTTCTTGAAGAAATAACATAAGGATTTTTTGCAAATAAAATTGCTCCTTTGGAAACAATAATTTCAGTTTCAGGAGCAATAACATGAGTTTTTATTTCTGGTAATTCATTTTGAAACATTTTAAATATTGCATTACTTGATGATAATCCTCCCACATATATTATTGATTTTATTGTATCTAATCCTAATGTAGATATTATTTCTTTTATGTATTTTGATACTTCATCCACTATTATTTCCTTTGTTAAATCTCTTATTATTTCATATGGAAATTGAATTATCCATTTCTTCTGATTTTTTATTTGAACTTTCCATTGTAAACGACATTTATTATTGTAATTTTCTACTAATTCTTCTATTGATTTTTCCTCTTCAAAACCTTCTTTAAATATTTGGCAATTAATATTATAATATTGACCTAATTTGTCCAAATCGAAACTTTTTTTAAACATTTCAACATTTTTTAAAAAAGTATCCATTTCATATAATAAATCAGAATCATCTTCTCCATTTTTTCCTTTATCAATTTTAGATTGAATAACATCGAAAGAATTTTCAGTAAAAAGAAGTTTAAGAATTTTATCAATGAAGTTTTGATTAATATAAGTGCTTCCATGTTTTCCTCCCGTAGGAGGGAATAATTCATGAATAGTGATAATACCATTATTTTCTTCTCTTTTATGAGTAGAAATATCTGCAGTTCCTCCTCCTAAATCACATATTATATAAGGTTCTTTTAAAACATTCTTATCTGATGATGAACTCCTAGCATAATAATATGCTGCTGCTTCTGGTTCTAATGCAAAAAAATTACTCTTATCATCTTTCTTCTTTATTAATCCTGCTTGTATTGATGCTATCATCATTTTCTCTTTACTTGAATCTTTCCATACTGCAGGTACTGTTACTACCCATTTTATTTCTGATTCTAATATATTTGTTCTTATTTTATTTATTTCTTCTATCGATTCTTTCTTTATATATTCTAATATTTTCTTTATTATGTGAATTAATGATGCTGGTTTCTTTGAATTTTCTGAATATATTATATCAGTGTTTTCATATAATTTCATTTTTATATTTGTATAATGATGATATGGCTTTTGCTCATAATTTGTAGAATTTATATAATCCATACAATTCACTCCAAAAGCATAAATTTCTTCTAAGTTTTCACCTCCTAATATTATTTCTGTTGTTGTTTTAGAATTAGCTCCTGTCCCTGACCAACGCTTAGGCTGAATGTCTAATTCATTAGCATCTGTAAACCAATATGAAAATGTAGTTCCTGCTGTTCCAAAATCTATACCCACATAGACTTTTATATTATCCATTTTTTTAATTTTAATGTTTTTTTTTTTAGGAAATTTTTTTTATTTTTTTTTCGTAAATTAGAAATCATAAATTTTTTTATTGATATTTCCGTTAATAATAATTAAAAATTATAAAACATTTTTATTAAAATATTAAAGAAAACATTTATCAATAAAATGAAATGTATTTTGAGTATAAGTAAATACTTGAATTTTACCAATGTCTAAATAAGCTCCATTACAAAATAAT
>JAJJLU010003940.1:0-23562 GCA_023807065.1 Isotricha intestinalis
ATGTCCAGAATGAATCTTTTTATTAATTTTTTTACAATTTTCAAAATTTTTTTCACATGTTTGACAAAAATGAATATTACAATAATTACAAGAATAAATGTTATTAAAATATCTAAAACTTAAATTACATTCTTTTGAAGTAAAATAATTTAACTGAAAATCATGTAAATGATAATCATTAATACTTTCATTTTTAATTTTTATTCCACACATATTAAAAAATGAACAATTATCATCTTTTTTACTTATTTTTTCTTCTAATATTAATATTTGATTTTTAACATTATTAATTTCATTTGTTAAATTTTCATTTGATGTGGTTAAAGAAGCTAATAATCTTTCAGAAGATAAATGCTCTTTTTGAAGCTGTTCTAAATTTAATATAATATCACCAAGAACATCTTCTTTTCTATAGGAATTTTAAGTTGATAATGATTATTATTTAATTTATGAATTAATATTAATTTAATTGATGAATTATCATTTGTTTCAATTAACTCAACATTTTTTTTTTCAATACATTCCATTAATAATTCAAAAGGATCTAATATTCCTTGTATTTCTTTTGATAAACTATCTTTTGTATATTCTTTAATATAGCTATTAAATAAAGATGATTGATGATTAATTAAAATTTGTATTGTCTCATCTTCATTCTTAGGGACAACAGAAATATTAAAAATTTTATTCTTATTAGAAATAATTACACAGTCACACAACAAATTTCCCATTCAATATTTTACTTTTATTGTTTCTATTTTTTGTAAAGAAGAAAAATAATTTCTATTTTTTTAAAATATAAAATGATATATATATAAAAATTTAAAATATAACTAATTAATTGTTAAATGATAAATCTAAGATAAATTAAAAATAATTTATTTTGAAATGAAAAATTTAAATATACAATAAAAAAATTATTATTTTAGAATAAAGATGAATAGTACAAAGAAATCTTTAATCATAGTTCCAGCTTATGATGAAAATGATTATAGATTTCCTACTTTTCAAATTGATGGAATTGATGAACAATTAAATAAAATATCAAAAGACAATTTAATAGAAGATTATAAAAAAAGTTTGGAAACATTCCCTATATTTTTTGAAAAATTTGATTTGTTATTTAATATGGAAAATCCTCTTTCAATTCCAATTAGAGATAATTTTAAAAAAAATGGATTAAATTTATCAACTCTTAGAATAAATTATTTGTTTTTAAATAGAAAAATTGAAATATTCTTTACAGTATTAAATAATAAAAATATAAGAAAAACAGAAGATAATGAATTTTTAAATATAATGAAAGATTTTATAGATAAAAATAGTTCAACAATATATGTTAATGATATAGAAGAAATAAAATTATATTTTAATAATCAAATAGAAAAAGAAAATAAGGTTTTTGAATTAATTAATTCTAAAGGAAATAATTATTCTCCAAGTATAACTTATTTAAATGTTTTAATAAAATTTATTTTACAATTATTAATTGAAATAATATCTCTCTTAGAAAATATTATAAATAAAAAGAAATTAAAAGAAATAGAAAATAATATTCTTTCTAAATTTTATAATTATCTTTATGTTTTAGAATCAATTAATGAAGTATTTGAAAACTTTTATTTAATATCAAATCAAAGTTTATGGGATTATCCAAAAAATTCAGAAAAATGGAATAAAATAAATAAACATTTTAAGAGAATATTACTTTATTCTAGAAATGATATTATTCAAAGAATAAAAAATATAGAAGATATGGTAAATTTAATGTATGCTTCAGAAAGTAAAGGAAGAGAAGATAATGATAATATTATTTTACAGAAAGCAAGTTCTTCATTATATTTATTTTATTATTTTTTTAATCAAGAAAAAGCAAATGCTCAATCAAATAAATATTTTTTATATGCTAAAGATGAAATTTCAAAAAATATATGGAAAAAACTTGATTCAACAAGTTTAAAAGCTGCTGTTAAATTTATTCTTCCTAGTATTGAATATAGAGAAAAATGGTATGTTAAAAAAATTAGAAAAGAAAAAAATTTAAGTGATTTAAATGAAATATTAAAAAATATTGAAAATAATAATTTAGATAATTTTAAATCAAAAGATTCTTACATTGGATTTCAAATAAAAAAAGCAGATGAGCCTTTTCCACAAAATGAAAAATATATAAATGATTTATTAAAAGAAAAATGTTCAAAAGATGAAAAAAAGAATTATATAAAGTTATTATTATTAAATAATAAAAAGATAAAGAATCCAATAAGAAATAAATTTAGAGAATTTTTTGAAAAGATAGGAAAAGAAGAAAAAAAAGAAAAGAAAGAAATAATATCAAATAAATTAATATTTCATGTTCATGGAGGAGGATTTGTAACAGGATCACCTCAAATTCATGAACCATATACAAGAAAATTTTCAATAGAATTGGGTGTTCCTGTTTTTTCAATTAGATATTCTTTATCACCAAAATATCCTTTTCCAAAAGCTTTAGATGATATTTATCAAGCTTATATTTGGATTATTACTTATTCAGAAGAAATTTTCGGTATTCAACCTAAAAATATTTTATTTATTGGTGATTCTTCAGGAGGAAATTTAATTTTAAGTTTAACTTGTTTATTAATTGCTAAAAATATTCAAATTCCTAATTCTTTATTTTTAATTTATCCTGCTTTAAAACTTAATATTAATGATTTATGTCTTTCTTATTTAAATTGCTTTACTGATAAAGTTTTAGAATATAAATTTTTAAGATATTGTATTGATTCTTATACTGATAATGGAAAAAATTGTAATAATCCTTTTTTATCTCCTTTATATATGAATGATAAAATTTTAAAAAAATTACCGATAATTAGAATTTTTAATGGAAGTTCTGATCCTTTAAGAGATGATTCTCTCTTATTTTGTTCTAAATTAATTGAATTAGGAGTTGATGTTGAAATGAGAGAAATTAAATATTTCCCTCATTGCTTTATTAATTATGATCATCCTAAACTTATGCCTGAAGTTTCCATTGTAATGGATATTATTATTAAAGAAATGAAAAATGTTTTGGAACAATCTTAAAAAATAAATTTATATTTTAATTTTTTTTCAATTGGTTATTTTTTTTATTTTATTTAATCGATTTTTTTAACTTTCTCTTATTTGTAATTTGAATTAATATTTAAACAATAATTAATTATTATATAGTAAATTAAAATTTTACAATTTTTCAATTTTTTTGTCAATTTGTTTCAAAATATATTCTAATTCTTCTTTATTCATATCTTTTAATAAAAAAGAAATACTACTCATCACTCCAGCATTTCTTTCTTGACTTTGAGGTCTATAATTCCTATTTTCATAAATATTATTCATATGATAATTAATTTTATTATTTCTTTCATAATAATAATCATTATTAGCATTTCTATCAGAAGGAATTTTATTATAAATTCCAATATTATCATATTTTTTTTCTTGTCTTTTCCTATCATAAGGTAAATCTCTTTGATAAGGATTTTCTTTTTTTTTTCCATATTTTAAAAAATCATTATTAAAATTATTTTTTTGTTTATTTTCCCTATTTTCAAATTCTTGAATTTGACTTGCGCCTTCTCTATCTTCATCATTAACTTCAACATTATCTAATTTAGATAAAAAAGGAAGATATCCTATTACAATATATCTATATCCTGGTTTTGAACTTATTGGATTTTGTCCTAACCATAATTCTCTTAATCGAGTACATGATGATAAATATTTTAACTCTCTAAAATCACTTATTAAATTATCTTGAAGTGATAATTGCTTTAAATTTATTAAATTTTGAAAGTCTTTTAAAGTTTTTATTTGGTTTTTACTGAATGTTACACTTTCTAATGATGTCATTTCTCTTATTATTGATATATTCTGAAGATATTGTCCCCACATATTCAGTTGAGTTATTGTGTTTAAATTATAATTTTGAGTCCTTTTTACTATCATTTCTCTTGTTAATGTTGACATTTTTTAGGAATTTATATTTTTTTTATTAATATTTTTCTCTTTATTTAATTCGTCTTTGATGGAATTTAAATTTTTTTCTCATGAAAATATATTTTATAATGTTCATAATTTTATTTGTGGTGTAAATAATTTTTCAATTAATTATAATATGTTAGAATCATAAATAATGTTAATTCAAATATAAAATGAAAAATTGAGTTTTTTAAAAATTAGATATTCAAATTTAAAAAATATTTTTTTTTGTTTTTTAATATTTAATTTATTGAATCAAAATGAATGAAGAAAATATAAAATTTGTGAAATTTCATAAAGTTAATATTTTAGGAACATCTGGAGTAGGAAAAAAAACTTTATTTACCGAATTTAAAAAATATAATAATCCTAAATATTCAGAAGAAGATAATATAACAAATGAAGAAGAAAACAAAATAGTTCCTAATATAATAGAACTTCCAATAGAAAGAATAACAATTCCTTTAAAGAAAGAAAATTTGTATTTACATTTAAACATATATATAACAAATTTAGATAATTTAGAAATAATAAAAGAAAAAAATAAATATTTATTATATAATTCAGAAATAATATTATTAATTGTTGATATAACAAATACAAATTCTTTTCATATAATAAAAGAATATTTAGATTTTATCTTAAAAAAAGAGAATGATGATATTTTTGATTCAAATTTTCAAAATAATGAAATAATAGTTTTAGCAAATAAAACAGATTTAGATTCTGATAGAGAAGTTGGAAGTTATGAATTAAATCAATTAACAGATGATCATCCAAAAATAAAATTACTTGAAATTTCATTAAAAGATTTAGATAATTTTGATGAATTATTATATCAAATGAATACTATTTTAAAACAAGATAATTTTAAAATTCATAACATAATTGAAATTAAAGAACCAATTCAAATCCCAAAAAATACAAATAATAATTTATTAAACGTTAATTCAGTTATTACAATATTTTTTTTAGGAAGTTCTGGAGTAGGGAAAACATCTTTTATAAATAGATTTTTTTCAAATTTATATTCTTCTAGTACTTTAAGTACTTTAGGAATCGATGTTGAAAAATCATTATTAAAAATAAATGGAAATTTATATAGATTAGAAGTTTGGGATACTGCAGGACAAGAAAGATTAAGAAGTATTCCTAAAAAATATTATGTGAAAGGTGATGCTTTTCTTCTTATGTTTGATGTTACTGATGAAAAAAGTTTTAGTGATTTAAATCAATGGATTAAAGACTTATCTAGTGCAAGAAATCGAGATAATGATTTTAGTACTACTTGTGATACTGTTATCTATTTAATTGGAAATAAAATTGATGATTTTGATAATAGAAAAATTTTAAGTAAGGATGCTGAAAAATTTTCTTCTGAGAATAATATTTATTACATTGAAGTTTCTTGTAAGGATGGTATTAATATTTATGAAGTCATGATTAATATTATTATTGATGCTTCAAAAAAATTAGATTATATTCGAAAAAGTATTTTTTTAACTAAAAAAAATCAGAAAAAAAATGACAACAAAAATTGTTGTAAATAAAATAGAATTAAATTTATTTTTACTATTATTAAAATAATTGAAGTTTTCAATTTGCAAAAATAGATAATGATAATTAGATGAAAAAAATTAAAAAAAATAAAAAAAATAAATTTAATTTTAACTAAATTTAATTAAACATTTAAATATTTAAAATCATATTTTTATTTCAATATATATTTAATTATTATTTATATTGATTTCACTATATAAAATATTATTATTATTATTTTTAAAAAAGAAAGAAAGATCATAATTGTTTAAACATTCTTTAGAAAAAATTTTAAAGTCTTTAATTAATTTTTTATTTTTAAAAGCTTTTTTCTTTAATTCATTTATCTTAATTTGCATTTTTTCAATCTTTTTATCTATAATAGAATTATTTAATTCCTTGTTGATTCTATTCTCAACAGATTTACTAGTTAAAGTACTTGAAATTTTAGAAAAAGATTTTTGAAAATTTGTTTCATTATATATTTTATTAAATTCTATTTGTTTTAAATTTAATTTAGGAACTAAATTTGAATTTTTTTGCTGAGAAATACTAGAAAAATTAGAATCATCGAAAGAATTTAAAGAAGAGTTATTTTTTTCTTTCATTTTTCTTAACATTTTTTTCTTAATATTCATTTTCATTGGTTTCATATGAATTTTATCAGGAATATTAAGTATAACTGGTGATAAATTCATATTATTTTGTTTATTGAATCTTTTTTCAAAACTTTCAGAAAGTGTATTTAAGGATAATTCAAAATCTCTAAAAATTAAACTTTTATCTTCTTCACTATTATTATCTATTTCATTTTCTCTTTCTGTTTCCCAAACTATCTTTTTATCACTTATTAATTTTTTTGATGATTTAAATAATTTTAAATTTGATTTAATTGAATTTATTTTTATTTTTAAATCTTTTATTTTATTTTTTTCTTTATTTAATTGTTTTAATTTAATTTGTAATTTATTTTGAAATTCCAGTGATTTTTTAGAAAAAAAATGATCGCATTCTTCTCTTGAATTTTTATCAATATAATTTTCTCTTATTCTTTCTTGAATACAATTAAAATTTTTCAGTCTTTCTTTATATAATTCTATTATATTATTTTTGAAATCTATTTGATTTGAAAGAATAAAAGAATCATCTTGTAATAAATTTAAATCTTTATATAAATTTTTAACTTCTTTTTCTAATTTTTTCTGTAATTTTAAAGCTTTTTGATTTTCTGAATTTATTTTTTCTTTTAATTTTTTATTTTTTTCTTTTATATTATTGTTCCTTTGTTCTAAATTTTCTTTTATTAATGTTTTCTTTTGGGGTGACATTTTTCCTTTAATTAATTGGTTTAAAAGTGCTTTTAAAGCTAAATTTTTTTCAGAAATATTTGTGATTTTCTCTTTTAAAATGTTATTTATTTTAAATAATTGTCTTATCTTTTCAGCATTTTCACTTATTGATATTTTCACTTTTCTTTTTGTTGTATAAAAAGGTTCATCAAATAAATATATATCATCACTTGAACGAAAAGTCATTTTTTCCATTTTTTATTTGATATTTAAAAAATTTAATTTAAATATAAAAAAATTAAATTAAATTTTTTGAACAATAAATATTAAAAATATATTAAAAATATATTAAAAATATATTAAAAAAGTAATAAATAATAATTCATAATTAAAAGAAGAAAAAGAAACATTTTTTAAAATATATATAAAATATAATAAATAAAAAGCAAAAGAAAAGGATAAAATCAAATGATTGAAAATTTAATGAATGAAATAAGAACTTTAGTAAAAAAGATTTTAAAATGAATATCAAGTAATAATTTTTTAAAAAAAGAAATAATTCTCTTTTATATTTCTTAGATAAAATTCATAGAACATGAAATTGATGATTTCAAAAAAATTAAAAAATATAATTTCTTAATATTGAGTATAAGCATTTTTTCCATAAACATCACATAATAATTTATTTAAATGTTTAATAAAAGCATTAACAGGGAATCCAACAACATTATAAAAATCACCTTCAATACCTTTAATAAAAACTTTTGCACTTGCTTGAATTCCAAATCCTCCTGCTTTATCATAAGGATCATTAGTATTAATATAATCATTTATTTCATCTTCTGAAATTTTATCAAAAATAACATTTGTTGATGTTATAAATTGTTCTTTTTTAATGCAATTAAATTTTGTATCAATTATTCCTATTACCATATATGTATGAACTATTATTTTATTCTCAGAATATAAATTTAACCATTCTTTTAATTGATTTTTGTCTTTTGGTTTTTCTAATATTTTATTATTAAATTCTATTATTGAATCTGCCGTTATTAATATATCACAAGGATAATTCCTTTGATTCTTTAAGTAATATTCAAATTTACCATTACATGTTTCTTCTACATATTTACTTGGAGATATATCTTCCTTTGATATATTTTCTTCAAATTCACTTTTATGTATTTCAAAATGAATTCCTAATTCAGATAAAATTTCTTTTCTTCTAGGAGATGAACTTGCTAAAATAATATTTTTTTTATTAAGAAAAGGAATCCATCGTGTATACATAAATTTAAAAAAATTAAAAAATAGATAAAATACAAAAAAAAATAACTCTAAAATTTATTTCATATTATTGTTTTTTATTCTTATCCTCAATATAATCTTTTGTTTCAGATATTTCAAAATTCAATTTGAATAGAAATATCATTACTATAATTTATTATACTTAAAAAATGGTTATTATTTACTTGGTTTATTAAAGCTCATGAAATTTTATATAAAAAATATAAGAAATATAATAATAAATTGAAAAATAAATAAATTTAATTACAATTAGAAAAAAACTAGAAAATATTAATAATAATAATTTAATATAATAATAATAGAGAATATTAAATTATATAATTTAATAATTTAAATAAATTCTTTCGAAATTCATAGATGATGTTTGAAAAAATATAATACAAAAAAATTAATCAGCATTTCTCTTTATTCCTAAAAATTCATTTTTAAAATTATTAGAAGGTTCAATATTACCAATTCCAATCATCATATTATTATTATTATTTTTATTAACTTCCATTAACAATTTTTTTTGCTTATATTCTTTTCTTGATTGATATTCATGAGAATCTTCACCTATAATAGGTAATTCTTCTGGTTTACACATTAATGGCTTAGTTTTAAAATAATTATGTTCTAAAGCTTCTTTAATAGAAATTCTTTTATGAGGATCTAAAATAAGCATTTTACTTAATAAATCAAAGCAAACATCATCTACTTTTTCATTTCCTTTGTATACTTCTCTTAAATTAAAAGTATAATTAGCTTTTGGACACATTTTTTCCCAATTATGTAATTTACTTACTCCTTTCCAAGTATCTTCATTTGGTGTTCCACATTTTTCAAAAATTTTTTCAATTTGTTCATTTTCATTTTGACCTTTAAATAATGGAACACCAGTTAATAATTCACTAAAAACACATCCAATAGACCAAACATCAATAGCAAAACCATAATTTGTTTCTCCTAAAAGTAATTCAGGAGCTCGATACCATAAAGTAACAACTTTATTTGTATATTGTTTAATTTTATTTGGATTTATAATCCTTGCTAAACCAAAATCACCAATTTTAATTTCTCCTTTATTATTAAGAAGAATATTTGCACTTTTTATATCTCTATGAACTATATTATTCTTATGTAAATATCCTATTCCATTTAAAATTTGAAATAAAATACATTTAATTTGGGAAACTGTGTAATTTACTCTTAATGTACTTATTGATGATAAATCATGTTCCATATATTCAAATACTAAATAAAAATTACCTCTAAATTTATTTCTTTCGTTTGGTTTTGATAATACTATTTCAATTAATCGAAGGACATTATTATGATTCAAACGTTTCATTATACGAATTTCTCTTATTGCTGTTATTGGAAATCCATCTTTTTCATTTTCTATAAGAACTTTTTTTAATGCTACTAATCTTGGATTTTGTTGTGATTTATCTTGAGCTTTATAAACTTTACCAAAAGTACCTTCACCTACTTGAGAAATTTTACTATATGATGTTGCATCTTTACATCTCCATTCTTTCATTGGTATTCTTTTTGAACTATTCATTTTATACTTTTAATTTAATATTATTTTTAACAATTTGAAATAAAATTCTTTTTTTAATAAATGATTTATATAAAAATTAATTAGTCATCTATATTTCGAATTATAATAAAAGAAGAAAATTAAAAAAAAAAATTAAAATCAAAACAGTAAAAAATAATAAAAAGGAGAAAAACAATTAAGTTGATAATAAAAAATTTAAAGTAAGTGCCACATAATATAGAAGTAGTATCAGATCAAATCACAAGAAAAGAATTAAAGAAAGAGAAAAAGAATATAGATGCTGAAACTCTTTTAGCTCTTAGAGCTAATGAAGGAAAAGAAGAATTAACTGCTTATTTCAAACTTGAAAGTTAATTTAATAATTTTAATTTTCAAGTTGTTCAACAGATTATAAATAATCAAAATAATAATAAAAAAGAAGAAGAAAAAAAATGATGAAAAAAAGAGAAAATGATGAAGAAAAAAAAGAATAATCTTTTTTTTAATTAAAATATATATAAAATTAATGTATTATTATTATTTTTGTTGTTTTAACAATAATTTTTAAAATTTTAATAAATAACTAAATATTAAATAAAGTATTATAAATAAAATAAATTTAATATTTTAAAATTGAAGAAAAATAAAAATTTATCAATTAATTTTTTAATTTTTTGTGATTGAAAAAAACAAAGTATAATAAAGAGGTTTAGATTAAAAGAATTGATATAATCTAAATTCTTTATCCAAAACAAATGAAGGAATTTTTTCTCCAATAATAGGAGAATTAATACTATTTAATTGCTCATATAAATTTGAATTTAAACTTTCATTATTTTTAATTTTCACTATTAATCAGTGATTGTTTCCCTTCCAAATACATTTTTTTTTAAATCAAGATTTAAATCATTATTTTTTTCAGAAAAAAATAAGATTTTACAATATTAATAATTGATATTCTGGTTAAATAAATTAATATTTATATTTTATTATTTAATTCAAATGATGTAATCTCCTTTTTAAGTAATAATATTCTAATGAAGTTTTCCTTATTGAATAAGCATCCAGATTTATTTATTTCTATATTTTAAAATATTTGATTTTAAAAATTCATTTTTTATACATATTTATTTTTCAATAATTTTGTTTTATAAAAAATAAATAATATTAATTTTTGTTTTTATTAAAATTTAATTATATCATTTCAACTTCATTAGACAATATAAATAAAAAAAAAATATAAATAATAAAAAATAAAATGAGAAATATATTAAAAAATAAAAAAAATAAATTTCCTTATAATTAAAAATGTCAGAAAAATCACGAAATGAGGCAATAGAGATAGAGAAAGGTCGATTATATTGGATATCCGACTCAACGGCACCAAAATGTAAAACCTCAAAAGCATTTTACTTCTGCATTGATGATAACTTAGTCTATGAAGCATTTTTTGATGATTTTGGTCCATTAAATTTAGCTCAGACTCATAAATATTGTATGGAAGTAGATAAAATAATGCAAAACCCAGATTTTAAAAAGCATAAAATATATCATTATACATCATTAGATTTTAAAAAGAGAGCAAATGCAGCATATTTAATGGGTGCATATTTAGTAATATGTAAACATAAAAAAGCAGAAGAAGCATGGGATTTTTTTTCAAATGTAAAACCACCATTTACTCCTTTCAGAGATGCAATATGTGGTGAATGTACTTATCCATGTACAATATTAGATTGCTTAAGAGGATTAGAATATGCAATTCAATTAGGTTGGTATGATCCTAAAACTTTTAAACCTAAAGAATACGAAGAATATGCTAATGTTGATAATGGAGATATGAATTGGATTATTCCTAATAAGTTTCTTGCTTTTTCTTCTCCTTCTTCTTCTCAATATGATTCTGAAGGTTATAGAACTTATACTCCTGAAGATTATGTTCCTATTTTTAAAAAATGGAATATTGGTTTAGTAGTTAGATTAAATAAGCCAGTATATGATAAAGAGAAATTTATTAAAAATGGTATTAAACATGTTGATATGTATTTCTTAGATGGATCTACTCCAAGTATAGAAATAATGGATAATTTTATAAATATTTGTGAAAAGGAAAAAAAAGGAGTTGCTGTTCATTGTAAAGCAGGATTAGGAAGAACTGGAACTTTAATAGCAATGTATGCAATGAAACATTTTAAATTCCCTGCTGCTGCTTTCATTGGTTATATTAGAATTTGTAGACCTGGTTCTATATTAGGTCCTCAACAACAATTTTTACTTGAAATGCAAGATAAGTATTTTAAGAAAGGAGATGATTATAGAAAAAAGAATGGATTAACTGATGAATTGTGCTTGAAACTTGATAATTTAAAAATTGATAAAGATAAACATGGAAAAGGTTACTCTAAAAAAGATGATGATATTAGAAAACATGGTGATATTGGACAAGGTGAAGGATTAGTTGATAAAAAGAAAAAGAAAGATAAGTAATTGTGTTTTTGGTTTTTTTGTTTTTTGAATGTAATGGATTCATATTAAAATTTTAATATATAAAAATTTATAAAAATTTTTATTAACTTTTAAAAAGAAAAAATTAGTTTAAAAATTTTAAAAAAGGAAATGAATTTTTTTTCTTAATAAATACAATTATTTTTAAATATTAATATTTAACTTTTATTATAAATAAAATAATATTTCTCTTAATTAATTTATTTAATTTGATAATTTCTAAATGTTTGATAGATAATATCATTTAAATGTCAATTAAAGAAAAAGAAGATAAATCAGATATATTAAGTTTAAAAAGTGATTTATTAGATGATGAAATGAGATTATTAAAAAGAAAAAACGAAAATTTTGCATATTTAGTATGTATATTAAATCAATTTATTTGGGCAATTCAAGGTCTTCAATTAAAAACATATCATTTATGGTTTCCAAAAATATATACAATAAATAGTTTTATTTTTTGGAGAAACATTGGATTAGTAAGTTTAGGATATATAATGTGTAAAAGTAAGAATATGAAAATAAAAAAACCAAATGAAATAAAAAATAAATTATGGTTTTATATAAGAAATATTGGTATTTATATTTGTATAGTTACATGGATGAAAGCACTTTCAATTTTTCGTCTTTCAAGTTGTCAAATTGTAGGAGGAATGAATCCTTTATTAACAATAATAATGTCGATTATAATTCTTAGAGATAAATTTTATATTAGATATGTTTACGGGATTATTATTTGTTTTTCTGGTTCTAGTATTATTATTTTAAATGAAAGAGATCCTGAAGCTTCAAAAGAAAATCATAAGAAAGGAAATATACTTATTGGAATTTTAAGTTTAATTATTAATGTTTCTTTATTTTCTTTAGGAAATGTTGGACAAAAAAAATTATGTAATGAAAAATTATCTCCTGAAGAACAAACTTTTTATTTTGGTGTATATAGTCTTTTAATAGGAGGATTTTTCTCTTTTATTTTTTTCAATTTTGGTATCTCAAATTTATTTTATTGTATTTATTCTTTTAGTAATGGAGTTGTTTTCTATTTATGTAATTATTTTAATTCTATTGCTTTTAAATATATTGAAATTTCAAAACTTATGCCAGTCACTTATCTTAATGTTGTTCTTATTTTTTTTCTTGGTTCTTTTTTATTCGATGAAAAAATTTTTTTTAGTGATATAATTGGAGCATCTTTAATTATTGGATTTATTATATATAATGGAATGTATCCTCCAAAATCTAAAATATATAAAAATAATACTTAAATATAGAAATAATTTAATATTCTTTTGGAATATTTATTTAATATAATATAATATTAATAAATTAATTAATTATCTAAATTTATGTTTACTTTAATTTATCGTCACAAATTAAATTTAATTGGCAGAAATTTTACTTAATTTTTATTTGAATTAGAGTTTAATCCTAAATTATAATAATATTGAACAAGTTTAAAAATAGGGTTATTTGATTGTTCATATTTTGACCAATCAATTTTTGTATAATCTAATTGTTTATTTTTAATTTTTTCAATTATCTTAATAAACTTATTATAACATTCTTCATTACAAAAATATTCTTTTTGAAACTTATTTTTATCTTCTTTATTTAAAATATTATTATTATAAAAATCATTCAATTTTTTAAGTGACGAATGAATCATAGAATCTTTTGATTCATTATTATTCATATTGTTATTTTATTCTTTATATTTGATAACAATTTAAATTAACAAAAAAAAAGAATTAAAAAATTAATATATAATTTTTTGTTTATATATAATTAGTTCATAAATTTATTTCCTTTAATATAATTTTAAAATATAATAATTTAATGAATTTTTTTTATATAAAACTTCTGATATGTTTTTCCTCTATTAATAGATTCATAATAAGCTTTTTCTGCTTCTTTCATTTTTTGTTCTTCTGACTTTTGATTATTATATTTATTTAGAATATCTTGATTTTTTTTAATTAATCTTTCTTCAAAATTTCCTGATGAATTATTATATTTTTTAATTAAATTTGTATTATAAGGAAAATCAGTTTTTAATTTAATACCTTCAAAAAAAGAATTTGTTTCACTTAAATTTGTTTGAAATGTTTCTAATAATTGAGATCTATTAAATTTTCTTTTATATAAATTATCAGTTGACATATTTATTATTATTGAATTTTTTTTCTTTGATGTGACATTATCTTTTTTCATATATGATTTTATTTCTGTTCTTGTTGTTAAATTTGGATAAAAATTTTTTTTTTCTTCGTTTAAAGAATTATTATTAATTTTCAATTTCGATTTTTTTTCCATGGAATTATTTATTTTTTTAACTTTTATTTTTGTATTTATTTTCTTTTTCATTGTACTGTGTTTATTATTTTCAATAAATTCACTAGTATTTATTTTCTTTTTAAGATTTTCAATTAAATTTTTTTTTTTTGGGGTTTCAAGTTTTAATTGAAAAGTTTTTAGACTTGAATTTTTATTTCTATTAAGAGATTTTTCTTGTTTTTTTGGAACTGAATTTGAATAAATTTTAAAATTCAAAAATTTATTATTTAATTTTGATAAAAACGATGTTATCATAATTTGACTCATTTCTTTATTTATTTGAACTAAATCATTAACAATTTTATTTTTATATTCTTCATTTCCTTGATTATTTCTTATTGTTTTAGTGATTTGATTAATGAATAATAATTGAAAATCTAAAATATAAAATAAATCATCAATATATAAACAATTTTTAAAATGTTTAGAAATATTATTTTTAATAATTGAATTTGTTTCTTTAATAATTTTAAATTCATTAATGAAAACCTCTGAATTTATTAAATTTAAATTTTGAATTTGAGGATTATTCGAAGACATATATTTTTAAAATATATTATATAAAATAAAATATAAAATAATTTTTAAAAAATAAAACAATGTCAGATGATTTAGCAAATTTACTTATTAGTCAAGAAAAAAAAAAAGAAAAGAATGAATTTCCTGTAAAATTAAATAACACAGGTGGATTTCCTGAAAGAAGAAAGAAAGAAAATAATGAAGATAATTTTAGTAAAACATTAAATAAAAATAATGAAGGCCCTTCAATATTTGGTAATGGTTCAAGAAGAAATAGAAGTCCTGTGGTAAGAGAGAAAAAAGTAAATAATGAAAACACCCAAAAAAAGAAAAGAAGTGATAAAAAAATGCCAATCGTAAAAGAAAATAATTTAAGATTATCAACTTCATCATCAAATGAGATAAATTTAAAAAATACTGAAAGTATGGTTAATCCTTTAAGAAGTAGTCAAAAAAAAGAAAAGTTAAAAAATGCTTTTAATAATTTAGTTTCTAATGAAGAAAATGCAAAAATGACAATTAATGAATTGACTGAAGAAATAAATAAAGAAAAAGAAGCTCATAAAAATGATGTAGAAGAATATAAGAAATTAATAAGAGAAAAAGAAGATGAATGTAATAGAGAAATAGAAAGAATAAAAATGGAAAATAAAATTTATGAAGAAAGTTATTTAAAAGAAGAAAAATTTAGATTAAAAGAACAATCTTTAAATAATGAATTAGAGAAATTAAAAAATGAATTAAATGTTAGAATTAATAATGAAAGAGAAAAATTAAATAAAATTCATCAAAATGAATATGATAAACAAGAAAAAATTAATAGAGAAAAATTAGAAGAATTAAAAAAAGAATATCAAAAACAAAATGACTTTTTAAAAAAACAAATAGAAAAACAAAATGAATTTAATAAATTAAGTGAAAAAGTTGAAAATTCTTCTCAACAAATTAATCATTTAATTAATCAATTATCAAATGAAAAAAATGAACAAAATCAAGATAATGAAGATTATAAAAATTATTTACAAAATCTTGAAGGAAAATTAAAAGAAATGGAAGAAAATTTAAAAAATGAAAAAAAAAGATTTTTAAAAGAAAAAGAAAATTTTGAAAAAGAACAAAATGAAATAATGAAATATAATAATGAAAAAAATAATCATATTAAAGATATATTAATATCAATTGAAGATTTAAAAAAGAAAAATAGAGAAAAAGTATTTGAAGAAAAAGAGAAATATGAAAAGGAAAAAATAGATAAGATAAAAGAAAATGATTCTTTACAATTAAAATTAAATGATTTAAAATCAAAATATGAAAAAGAAAATAAAGAATTAGAATATTCAAAACAAATGTTAGAAATAGATAAACAAAATTTTGATCTTTCAAAAGAACAAATAATGACAAATTTAGATTCTCAAAAATTAGAATTAGAAAAAAGAAGAGATAAATATTATCAAGATGAAATAGAAATAAAAGGAAGATTAAAAAATTGTGATGATAAAGATTATTATTTAAATGAACAATTTGAAATATTTGAAAGGGATAAAGCAAATATTGAAGAAGAAAAAACACAATTTAACAATAATAATCAAGATTTATTAACTGCTACTAAAAGATGTAATGAAAAAATTAAGTTAAATGACCAAAAACAATATGAAATAAATAAAAAAAAAGAAAATATTAATGAACTGAGAAATAAAATTGAAAATGAAAAATTATTATTAAATATTCAGTTAATGAAAATAAATGAACAAAAAAAATTAATGAATGAAAGAATACAAAATTTAGAAAATATAAAAAATCAATATTATGCATTACCACTATTTAATGATAATAAGAATTTAGAATTTATTCCAATGAAAAATGATATGAACTCAACAAATAATTTTAAAACAAATGGAATGTCTTCAGGTAGATTTACTCAATCTAATTTTAATTATGATTTATCTTCAACGGGATTTAATCAAATGAATAATACAAATAAACAATCAATGACTCAAACTTTTAAAAGTAAAAATACTAATTTGAATTATAAACCTTTTAATGCTGATGAATATTTTAATAATTTACAAAATAAAATGAAAAATATGCAAATTATAAATGGTGCTAGAGTTTCAAATGATAGTTTTCTATTGAAAGAAAAAGAATATTTAAAACAAAGTAATGAAAGTTTTATGAAAAAAACAAAAAATGAATATCAAAATATGAAAAATGATTATTTAAAAGGATTAAGTACTTCATCAAATAATAATATGATGTTAAAAAAAGAAGAAGAAGTAAATATAGATCCATCAATGATATTAAAAAAATAAAGAATATCATAATTTAAAATAATTAATTATTGTTAAAATTTTTTACTTAAAAAAAATAAAAAAAAACATTTTTTTCATAAATAACACTTTTTTTTTTTAAATAATTATTTACCATTCTGCAAAAGGATCTTCACTAGGTTTAACAGAAGGAGCTCCTTCATCGGAATCATCATAACTACTGAAATTTCCACAATCTCCACTTCCACTAACTTTAGGAATATAAGGAGCTTTAATTTTACAATTAAGAAGAGCATTCCAATCCATATTTTTAAAGAATCTATGGTTTTTAATATCATTAACACCACCTTTCAAATTACCATATCTTTTAGATAAATCTTGAACTAATAAATGTTTAACTAAACTTTTAGCATTAGAATTAAATGAACTGGGAAATTTAACTTTTCCTTTTAATATTTTTTGATAAATAACCATTGGATCTTCATCATTAAAAGGATCAATTCCAGCTAACATTTCATAAAGTAAAACTCCAAAAGTCCACCAATCAACTGGTTTACCATGTCCTTTATTAAGTAAAATTTCAGGTGCTAAATATTCTGGTGTTCCACATAAAGTATAAGTTCTTCCTTCACAAATTTTTGCAAATCCAAAATCAGTTAATTTTAAATATCCTTTACTATCAATTAGAACATTTTCTGGTTTTAAATCTCTATATATTATATCTTTAGAATGTAAATATTCAAACATTGAAACAACTTGAGCAGCATAGAAACTATATTATAAAAAAATAAATTATATATAAATTTATTATAATTTTACCAAGCTTGATCAACTGGGAATTTCCCTACAGAACGAAGGTAAGTAAACAGTTCTCCTCCATTAACTAATTCAATAACAACATAAAGATATTTTTCATCTTGAGCAAAACCATCTGAACCAACCTATTAAATATTAATTTATTTAATATTTTTTTACTAGGAATGGATGCTTTATCATTGTTAATATTTTCACTTCATTCATGATATGATCAACTTGCTTTAATTTTATAATTTCTGCTTTTTTTAATATTTTTATTGCACAAAATTTCCCTGTTGATTTATGCTTTGATAATTTTACACGACCAAATGAACCTGCTCCCAAAGTTTGCATAAATTCATATTCTGATATTTTTACTTTGTGGGGCTTTACTTTCAAAAATGCTTCCATACTTTTATATTATTATAACTTAAATTTATTTTTTTTGATTTTTTTGATATTTTTTTTATATTTTTTTTTTGAGTTTAAGAAAAAAAATTATTAAATGTTCAAAATATAAAATTTAATTGTCTTTTAATATTCAAATTTTTTATATTCATGCAATTTAATTATTTTGCTTGGATTCATGAAAAAGAAATCATTTGAGAATTTTTTTTTTTTAAATGTAATAAAAAATAATTGGTGTGTCTATTTAGATATTAAATTAAGAGTATAAATATAAATTAAAAATAAAAAAATATATAAAATGATTTTAAAATTATTGAATGTAACATAGGAGAAAAAGAAAAAAGAAATTAAAAAAATAATAAATGAAAAATGAATTTTTAAAATAATTATTAGATAGTAAGCTTTGATAATCAAAATAAAAATTTTAATCAATTAAATTATATATTATTCAATAATAACATAACTAACAGTCATTAATTTATTTTATGAAAAAAATTTATGATAGATATTTTTGGAATTTAAATTATAATTAAATTGGATTATTAAATTTTATGAATTAATATAAATTAGAGCAAATAAATAATCTGATTTAAAGAAATGAGTAATATCTTAATATATAAAATATATACAATCAAATAATTAATTGTTTTACAGTAAAAAATATTTAATAAAAATTTTTCCAATCTTTTATAAATAAATAATATTTAAAAAAAGAAAATGGAATAAAAGAATGATTATTATTCAAATATTCTATAAGAATATTAATAAAATAACGAATATTTAAATTTATAATATTAATTGTTTAATAAGGTTGTTTATTAACATCACTAAACCTTTTAACAGAATTAAAAATTCTTTTAAGAATACAATGTTCAGTGTCAAAATGTTTATTTTGAATTCCTTCATAATGACACCCACATTCACAATCTTCCTTTGCAACCATATAAGCAATCATAAAAGCCATTTTAATATTCATATATTGGAAAGTACTCTTTGCAACATTATTTAATCTATTTAATGGATCAACAATAATTAATTCATGGCTATTACTTCCAAAAGGATAAGGAAATTCTTTATCGTTTTCATTCATTTTATCATTATTAACAGGATAAGTTATTATAATAAATTTATTAAAATCAAATAATATTCCATAATAACCTAAAATATTTAAAAAAGTTTCTCCTAAAATTGTTGGTGATTCACTATTATATTTTTGATTTTCTATTTTACTTTGAATAAAAGAAACTACCATTAATATTAAACCATAAGAACTTAATCCTCCTGTATAAGGATTATTTAAATTTCCATTTGCTAATAAAGTTTTCAAAGCTAAAATTATTGGTTCTAAAACAGGATAAGTTTTCATATATGATTTAACTAATTCAACAGTTTTTAATCCAAAATGTTTGTCATTTTCAACAGAGATATCAATATGAAAATTAAATTTATCATTAGAAACTAATTTAATAATAGGAACATTAGTATTTTCAATAAATTTATGTGTTTTAACCCAAGATTTAGTGGTTAATTTAATATATAATTTATTAAGAAAAAATTCCTCTCCATGTGCAGGATCATGTGAAATTACTGTATCAATATCACTCCAAGGAAGACATAAGCCAGTACAATAAGATCCATATAAATTTACTTTATAATTTGGATTCACTTCATCTACTACTAATTGTAATTCTTTTAATATATCATTTATTAATGGATTTTTATGAGATATTATTTCATGAATGTATTCTTGATAATCTGTTAAATCTTTCTGTAAATTCATTATTATATATTGTTCTGTGTAATTTATGTTTGAAAATTTTTGATGTAAAAATTCTGTCTCTAAATTATTTAATGGGTTTTGAAAATATTTTCCTAAATCATTCACTGATGATTTTAAATCATTTATTTTATTTATTTGAATTGTTATGTTTTTCTTTTCTGTTTCTATTTCTTTTTCTTTTTCTAATATTAAATTTTTTAAAGATGATATTTTGGAAGAATTCTCTTTTAATGTTCCTTCATAATTTTGAATTTTTTTCATATTCTCATTTATTTTATTTGATATTTGAGATATTTCTTCATTTAATTCATCTGAAGTTTTGTTGAGATAAATAAATAAATTGTTATTATCATTTGATGAAAGAGATAAATAAGTTTTTAATGGTTGATCTTTTAATTCAATTGGAATTATAAGATCGTTTTGTTCATTATTTTTTTTTGGTGTTTTTATTGATGAATTTGGGTTTTTCATTATTTTTACAAAAATTTGAATAAAAATAAATTGTTTATTTCTTTATTTGATTATTTATTATTCAATATTAAAAAGAAATATTATAATAATAAAAATTATATATATAAATCATTATACTGAATATAAAAAAATGAGAAGTTCAAGAATTAGAAAAATTGCTAATAATTCTAAAAAAATAGAAAGTAATATGATGGAATATATTAAAAAATTAGAAAATAAAAGTGTTTCCAGTAAAATTAATGCAAATAAATATTTAAAAGAAAATAAAAGAGAAAAAGCAAAATCTCAATTAAAAAGAAAAAAATTATATGATTCTCAAATTTTAAATACTCAAAATCAAATAAAATTTTTCAAAAGACAAATTTCTGAAATTTTAAGAATCCAAAAAAAAATCATATTCAAAAGAAAAAATAACAGTTAATAAGGTAAAGAATTTAAAAAAGTTTAATTCTCCAATGAAAAAGAAAATTAATAAATATATAAAAAAGATAAAAAAACCCAAAAAAAAATTTTGGTATTTAAATACAGGAATGGTTGATGGTGAAAAATATTATCTTTGGGAGACTTAGAAACATTTAGTAATATACAAAGAGAATTAAACTACAATATTTTATTATCTGTTCAGCTTATGTCATATCAAAAATAAATAAGGGATATTCTTTTAATCTTGGTTCTATCTCTCAAATCTTTTCTCATGTAATTCCTGATCTTACTCCTTCATTTATTCTTATAATTCTTCAAGGAATAGATGCAATAGACTATTTATATTTTTTAAACAATCAAAATCTAAAATTTTATGTTAATAAATTGGAATTTAAAATAATTCAGAAGAGTTTAAAACAGTTAAGATTATGATAGAGAAATTGATAATGATGATAAAGAAAATAAAAAAGAAGAAGATAAAAAAGATGAAAGTATTATTAATAATCAAATTATTCTTAATGAATGATCTTTGGGTTAAAATTTATTTATTTTGGTTGAAAAAAGATAAAAATTAAATATTTATTATTTAATCAAAGAATAAAATTTTTATTTTATTTTTTTAAATTTTTTTATTAATGTCTTTTTCTTCTTTTGATAAAGCTGCAAATGGAAATTTTATGTATTTGAAAAAAGTTGATAAAATGAAAAAAAAGAGTATTTTTTTCGATAGAAATGCTTTACATAAAAATAATAATATCGTTAAAAATTTCAGAAATGAGAAAACATATTTTTTAAGTCAAAAATTTAATAATATCAGTAATGATAATGATGTGGTTAAAAGTGTTATTGAAAAAAATAAAGCTTTTATCAAAGAAAGATTAAAAGAAAAAACAAAAATAAGCCAATTAAAATCTTTAAGAAAAGAAAATAATATTGAACCTATTAAAATAATTGTTAACAATTCAAAATATGAAATTGATGCTAAAAAACAAAAACCAAAAATTAAAAAAGTAATTATAGATAAAATTAAAAATATAAATAAAAAAAAAATAGAATGTATTGAAAAAGAAACAATTATAAGTATAAAAATAAAATTAAATCCATTAAATATAAGAAAAAACCTTCAATCAAATAATAAAAATATAATTGATAGAATGTATCAAACTGAAAAAACTGGTTTTAAATATTGTTTAAATAATTTTGATAGAATGAGCAACAATTATTTATCAATAAGAAAAACTTTAGATATATTTAATACTGAAGAAAAAAAAAATATAAATTCCAATTTTGGTTTTAATCCAAATTATAATAATAGAAAAATAAAATTTATAGAATTAAATAATGAAAAATCAAAATCATATTCAAAATATTTCCTACCATCATCAGGATATTGGTTAAAATCAAAAGAATAAAAAAATCTAAAATTTAAAAAATAATAATATAAATAAAAAAAAAGACTTTTTTTTAAAAAGAGTGATTAATTGAATTTTGAAAAAAAAGAGAAAATTTAATTTTTAAAAAAAACAACAACAGCAGTAATATCATCACAATAAATTCCATTTTTTTCCCAAAAATTTCTAGCTTTTTCACAAATAGATTTAGCACAAGAATCAGAATCAGAAGAGTATAAAAATTTTGAAATTTCATTTTTAACATCTTCATTAGTCATAAATTCCCAAACTCCATCAGAAGCAACTATTAAAGCTAAAGGTTTAACTTTATCAATTTCAAATTCAATAATTTCAGGAAGATCACTAACTCCAATATTATGAGCAATACCATCTCCAATGGATCTACTCATAGCTAAACCAGGATAATTTTCATTTTTCATCCATACTCTATAAGGTCCCATTCCATAAACTCGATCAACTCTTCCTCCACTTTGTTCAATTCTCTTTCTCTCTTCTGGTAATTCTGGCTTATGATCATGAGATAATTGAATTACATTATTTGATACTCCTGATATTATTATTGCTCGAGAATCACCACAATTTCCACATATTATTTTATTCGATGTTATATGTACAAATACACATGTTGAACCTGAATTAAATACATCAAAACTTTTTTGAGATTGAATAAATTTTGATAAAGAATTAAATGTTAATGTTAAATTTTCCTTTGAAGATAAATTCGTACTTGGTTGAGATTCAAAGTATTGTTTTATTGCTTGTGAAACAAAATGACCATCTGGTCCATGACCATCAAAAACTCCAAATGAATATTCTGTTGATGAATGGGATTTTGCTATTGAAGAATCTTGATTTGTTTTATTACGTCCATCTATACTTACTCCTCCTTTTGTATATGTTGAATATTTTAATACTTCTATTTGAGATTCTTTCGTTTTTTGATGAGAGTCTAAATTTTGTAACCAAGGATTTAAGGAAG
>JAJJLU010003941.1:0-23533 GCA_023807065.1 Isotricha intestinalis
AAATATTTTTTTATATTTGTTTGTCATTTATTTATTTCAAATTCATTTTATTGAGTGATTCATTTTTTAATCTTTTAAAATTAATTAATTTTTTTCAAATATTTAATAAAAATATTAATTTATAAATCTTACTTTATTTTTTTATATATTATAATTAGACATATAAAAAATATAATAAATAAATTTGTTCAATTTTTTTTATAATAATTTATACCGAAAATAATATATTAATCAAAAGATTATAATTATTTTTGTTTTTTTTACTTATTTATCTTGAAGTTTTAATTTTATTTAAATATAAAAAAATATAAATCAAATATTAATATATTTTTTTTCGGTTCTTTTTTTTAAAAACATAATTGAATTTAAAGGGAATTATTATATATTTAAATATTAAAAAATACCCTTTATTTACACTTTTTATTTCAATTTATGATTAATCTTTGAAATATATTTTAACTATTTTTCAATTATTATATCATGTTCTGTCATATAAACAATTATCTTTAATATAAGATTTAAAAAGTTATCATTTAATCTTAATAATAACATCAATTAATTTAATTTTATTAATATAATATATTTTTTAGTAATTTTTTTAAAATCTTAAAGGAAATATATCAAATATTTATAATTTACATTCTCTCTTTTTGTAATGAGAATTAAAATATTGATTTAATATCTCTACATATAGTTATTTAAATTTTATTTTTTCTTTTTTTCATTAAAACAAAAAAGACAATTATTGCCCTTATAAAATAAATATAATAATTTAAAAAACTTAAAATCCAAAATATAATGAATTTAAAAAGAAAATGAAATCCTTAAAAAGAAAATTACCGCCTAAATTACAAAATAAATATAAAAATGTAAAAAAATTAACAATTTAATAAAATGAAATTCTTAATATATTTGGTGGCTGCTTTATGTGAACTTAATTATGTTTTATCTAAGATAACTTATTGTAAAGATATAACACCAGCAAACATATCACATTGTACAAATCATCCAATAACTGAAAAAGAATTAAAAAAATTTAATAATAAGGATTATGATGCTTGTTGTTTCATCAATATAACTGAAGAATCAGGACTAAATAGAGATGAATGTAGGCTAAAAAAAAAATGAAGTGAATGAAGAATATATTAATAGTACTAAAGATGAAAAAAAATTTTACTGATTTATCAATTAATTGCGAAAAATAATCTGATTCTGAGCCTGATTCTGGTTCTAATAATAATTCTATTTGGTTATCTCAGTTTAACTTTTTTATTTTTTGGATTATTTTTTAAATGATATATATATTTTTATATAAATAATTGTTTTTTTCAGTTGATAAAAGAACAATAGCTATTTATACTTAATTATTTAAAATCTTAATTTGTTTTGATAAATATACTTTTTATCAATCAATTTAAAAAATAATAAATATAAAAATTTTTTATTAATTTTCATCTTAACTAATAATAAACTAACACTTCAATTCGATAAAACTAAAAATATTTTTCATTTTTCTTCAAAATTAATTTAATCCAAGATAAACATGTAAAAAAAATAATGAACTTAAATATCATTTAAAACAATCCAAAAAATAAAAAAGTTAAACTGAGAGATAACCAAATTGAATAAGAAATATAACCAGAATTATTTTTGCATATAATCGTTAAATTAGAAAACTCTTGTTTATCTTTTTTTTCATTAATATAATAATCTTGATTCACTTCATTTTTTCTTTCTATCGAACATTCATTATACTGATCTCCTGATATTTTTTCTGTTATAGAATTATAACAACAAGAGGCATCATTCATCCCACTATACATTAGTAATTCATCTTCATTTAATTCATGATCTGTACAATCTGATATTTGACTTGGTTCTATATCGAAACAATCAATTGTCTGGGATAAAACATAATTAAACATATATAAAATAATTATTACATATATTAAGGATTTCATTTTTTTTTAAATTCATGATATTTTGGATTTTTAAGTTTTTTAAATTATTATATTTATTTTATAAGGGTAATCTTTTTAGTTTTAATGAAAAAAGAAAAATAAAATTTAAATAATTATATGGAGAGATAAATAAAGGATATTTTTTAATATTTAATATATTATTATTAAAAATTTGAAAAATTAATTTTAAAAGATTAAAAAAATGAATATAAATAAATGACAAAAATATAAATTCAATTGATAAACAAATATAAAAAAATATCATATTTTAATATATATGAATTTTAATTAAAAGATTAATCTAATATAAAAAAGATAAGAAAAGAAAAATTAAATTGAGGAATAAAAGAAAAAATGAAATATTATTTGACAAAAGTTTTAACTATAGATAAAACATAATATTAAGAAAAGAATCAAATTAAAAAAGAAGAAATTTAGGCAATTACAAGGAAATATTGTTTTATTATTTTTTAATATAAAATGTGATATTAGTCTTTCTTTTTTTTTTCCATTATAATATTAATTAATAGTATAATTTAATATTAAAATATTTTTTTTAAATTGAATACGGGATTTGAGTTGAGAAAAAAAATAAGTAAATAATAATTTAAGAAGGAAATATACACAACATCTAAAATTATATTTAACTTTATTATTTTATAAATGGAAAATGATATTAATTCCAAAAAATAATGAATTTATAAATAATAAAAATAAATACATTTTAAAACAGTCATTTTCACAAAAAAAAAAATATTTTTCACTATGATCTCTTAATAAATGATAATAATATTAAAAAAATAAAATATTTTTTTTGATTTATTTATAAAACTATATAACCACTTTCTTAATTATTTTTTTTTAAAGATGTTTTAATTTCAAGAAATTTTTTATTTACACAACATTTTTTATATAAGTCATTTATTTTATTTGCATAATTTATCATTTCTTTGAAATTCTTATCATTTTTTATTAAATCAGAATAAGAATTTATTTTATCATTATTTTCATCTTTTATTAATCCATTAATTTCTTTTAAAACTAAATATATATTATCTAAACTTTCATTATTTACACTTTTATATTCTTGAAAAATTAATGGTTTAATTTTTTTTTTCCTAGGACTAATAATTTCATTTTTAATTTTATTTTCATTAGTTCTTACTTTACAAATTTTATTTATATTTTTCAGTTTAATATCTTTTAATTTATTTTTTAAAATATTTCCTTTAAAACTTTTTGAAAAAGAAGGCATTGTTTTATTAAAATCAAAACTTCCTCTTTCATTTCTATTTCTTTTAATATTATTATTTTTTAATTTTAATTTATTATTAAAAGCAGAATTAAAATTTGTTAATGATACTGTATTATTCATATTTTTATTTGGAGAATAATTTATTTTTTTTCCTATATTATCTTTATTATTCATATTTTTTTTTTTAGAATTTAAAAGAGATAATATTTTATTATTATTAATATTATCTGACATTTTTCTTATATTATTTTCAATTTTTTTTTCATTTTTTTCACTTTCTTTTTCATTAATAAAATTATCTTGAAAAAAAGTATTATTCAAATAAATAGATTTATTTTTTTTTGAAATACTTTTTGAAGAATGAAATGAATGTCTGAAATAAGGATTAATTTTAAATTCTTTTTTATAATCTCCAATAATATTTTTATCAAGTAAATTTTGATTTGTTTTATTTATTATTTCACTTACTTCTTTTAATGAATCTGGAGAAATTGAATTATTTTTTTTTCCACTTCTTGATATATTTGTTAATGCTCTTGAAAAACTTGATTGTTCACTTATATATTTTTTATTTTTTTTTAAATGATTTATTAAATTTTTCTTTACTGATAAATTATTATATTCTTCTAATTCTATTTCATTTTTTATTTGTTTATCAATTGAATTTATATTTTTGTTTAAATTTATTATACATTTATTTATTTCATTTATTTCAAATTCTATTTTTGAGTGATTCATTTTTTTAATCTTTTAAAATTAATTATTTTATTCAATTTAAATATATTATTTAAATGAACAATCTTTATATTAATTTTTTAAACAATATATACTTTAATATTTAAATTTAACTTATTCTTTTTATATAATAAATATATTTTTCATAATTATCAAATTTTTAAATAATCTTACTGATTATTATATTTTCTATTTATTTTAATTACAATATATATTTTTTTTATTAAATTTTGAATTTCTTGGATAAGTATTTTCTTTATTATATTTTTATAACAATCTTCTAATTTCCTTTTAAATTTAATCTTTCATATTTATCTTTTTTTTCTTCATTATTATCTTTTTGAGTATAATATGATGTTTAAAGATTTTCATTATTCTCAAAATTTATAATTTCTGTCATTATAATTATTTATTTATTTATTAATTTAATTTTTTTTATAATATTTAATTAAAATATTAATTTATAAATCTTACTTTATATTTTTATTAATTATAATTCCCTAAATAATAGTTATTTAATAAAATATATATTTTAAGAATTAAAAAGTGGAATAATTATTTGAAATAACAAATAAATTTATTAATAATAAAGTTTGTTCAATTTATTTTAATTTATCCCAATATATTAATCAAATGATTATAATTATTTTTGTTTTTTTTACATTCTCTCTTTTTGTTATGAAAATTCAAATATTTATTTAATATTTCTATTTTATTTTTTTTTCATTAAAACTTAGGGATTTTGCCTAAATTATAAAATAAATATAAGCTCCAAAATAATGAATGAATAATAAAATGAAATCCTTGATGTATGTAATAATTACTTTATATATGCTTAATTATGTTGTTTCAACTACTTGTATGGATATAAATCCAACAGAAATATCAGATTGTACAAATCATAAAATAACTAAAGAAGAATTAGAAAGTTATGCTTCAGAATTTAGTGATGCTGACACTTGTTGTTATTATAAGAGTGTAATATCAGGAGATGTGAAAGTTGACTGTATGCCAGTAAAAAAAAGTAATGAGAGTAATGTAAAAGAAAAAGAGAAAAATGATTTGATAGCAGACGCAAAAAAAAAAAGAGTATCAAATTGTACTTTCTCACTTATATGCGATACTAATTCTAATTCTGATTCTGATTCTGATTCTAATATTTGTCCTCCTGTGACTGATTCTGGTTCTAAAGATTCTAATTATTCTATTTGGTTATCTCTCAGTTTAACTTTTTTATTTTTTGGATTATTGTTTTAAATAATATACATATTTTATATATTTTTACATAAATAATTGTTTTTTCCAGTTGATAAAAGAACAATGGCTATTTATACTTAATTATTTAAAATCTTAATTTGTTTTGATAAATATACTTTTTATCAAACAATTTTAAAATAATAAATATAAAAATTTTTTATTAATTTTCATCTTATCTAATAATAAACTAACACTTCAATTCGATAAGACTAAAAATAATTTTGATTTTTCTTCAAAATTAATATTTAATCCAATATAAATAGAATACACAAAAAAAATGAAAATATTATACTTTTTAATAATTAAAATGAGTTTATTATCAATAAAGAACTTATAAAAAGAAGATTTAACTAAAAAGTGAATTAGATTATATTAAAAAAAGAGTTTCTTGGGATTCATATTATACAATGATAATATTATATTTATTTTAAATTAGTAATAAATCTTTATATAAAAACAAATATAACAATTATTTTAATAATATAAATAAAGATAAAAAAAAAATGATTTAAAATTCAATAAATTTTATTTGTTAATAATTTAAAAAATTATGTATTATTATAATAACAAATAAAAAAAAGAAATTTTATTTGATTAAAAATATATAATAAAAATTTAAAGTTTAAAATGATTTATAAATTGCAATTTTTTATATGATAAAATAATAAAAATTTAAAAATTTTAAGAACAACAAAGATGAAATAAAAAATAAAAAGAAAAATCCTATTTACAAATTCTAATCCATTTTAATATTCAACTAAAAAGAATGAGAAATAAAGAATTATTTTTTTAGTTAAGACAATAACACACTATTAATTTATTTTTTTTAATTCTTTAAGATTTCAAAATTGATACATTTTTTTAAAAATTAAAATGAATAATTAATGATTATATTAAAATAAGTAATTAATTCTAATTTATATTTAATTATAATTTATAAATTGTTGTTTAGGTTATTATCATTTGTTATTCATTTTTGAAAACATAAATTAATATTTTAATCATTAAACAAAAAATAATCCTTAAATTTCGTTTTATTATTAACTTTTACTATATAATCATTTTTGAATATTTTTCACTAAATTATTAATTTTCTGAATATTAATTAATTCTTCCTTCATAATTTAAATATATATATTAAAACATATTGTATCTAAATTTTGAAGATAGTATCCTAATATTAATTACTCATATTATTTATTTTTTTCTTGAAGATATTGTAAAAATATATTCATTTTAAAATATAAAAAATTCTATTAAATTGTTTTACATATAATAAAAAATAATTAAATTGAATTACTCTAATTTTCATTAATATAATTTTCACCATTATTATTATTATAATTATCAATAGGTGTTAAATTCTTTCTTCCTTTTTTAATTCCAGAAATTCTTTTCTCATCATTATATTCTTTTTCATTACTCTCATTATCTTTTCCTTCATTATTAATTAAAGGTAATTTATTTAATCTTTCTGAATCTAATTTTTTATTGATTTTTGGTAAAGAGATTGCATGATTATTAACTTTCTGTGAAAAATTCTTATTTTTCCCATATTGATACTTTTCATTAATTTCTTTAATACTTTTCCATACTCTCCTCTTATTAATTTCCTTAGCTATATTTTTCAAAGCAAAATTTAAATTAAACCTATCTTCACTCATTTGAATATAATTTGCAATATATTCCCTACAACCAGAAATATCAAAATAATTACTATTAGCAATATTTTCATTAATAATTAATTCTTCATAACATAAAATTGCAATTAAACAATCTCTTCCAGTTTTTTCAAAATCACTAATTAAATATAATTTATCATTTTCTTTTTCATCAACTCCAATAAAATCTCCTTTAAAATAAGAAGATTCTAAAGTATAAGTATGAATTAATCCACTTTTTTTATAAAAATGAACTCTTGAAGTAGCTTCTTTAGAATTATTATCATTTTTAAATTTAGTTTTCATAGAACTTTCACTATAAATACAATGATTCCAATTAATATGAGAACAACATAAATGAAAAATAAAACCAAATAAAACATTTTCAACATGACTTTCAAACTTTTCAATAGCATTACCATAAGTATAAGCACCTCTAACATTCATATCAGCATGTAAATCAAAATAATATCTGACTTTATATATATTATTATATAAAATAAATAACTTTTTAATCCCATAAATTTCAGGTTCTTTCTTTACATCAGGTTCTAAATAACATCTATTTAAATTATAACCATTATTATCTAATCTATAATTTCCAATTGAAACTCCATCAACATTAATCATTGGTATTATTTTAAATATAAAATTATTTCTTAATATTTCACTATTATAATCTAATTCATTTGTTAATAATTTTAATATTCCATTCATCATATGAGAACCTGGAGTTTCTCCTGGATGAACTCTTGCTGAAATTATTACTATTGGCTTATCATGTAATGTTTTTAAACATCTATTTTTATCTGGAAATAAACCAATTATATTTTGTTCTTGTTGATTTTTTATTATATTTTCTTTAGATGTTATAGTAATTAAATTTACATTTCGCTTTTCTTTACTTTGTATCAATGTTTCTTTATGAAAATAAATTTTAGAATTTTCATCTTTGTTAATTTTATCATCCAAATAATTTAAAAATGATATGTTTTTATCATAGGAAAAAGGAAAACAAAATGAAAATAAAATATATTTTTTTTCTTCAAATTTTTGTTTTATTTTTAATATTAAATGGTTTTCTTTATCAATTGAAGCTGTAAAATTATCAAATCTTTTCCAATATATTTCTTCATTTAAATTATATGAATTTTCAAAATCTTTAGGTTCAACATTATATTCTAATTCACGAATACAAATTTGATATCCTGATTTATATACTCTTAAAAAATTATTTAAATTAATGATATTAATATTTAAATCTCTTGTTATTGTACTTTGAACTCCGAAATAAAACCAAACTTTATAAACTGGAATTTGATGATCTAATTCTTTATCTTGGCAATCAGAAGCTATTTGAATATTATATGTATCTTCTGATATTTTTTTACAATGAAACATATTTCCACTATTAAATTCACTTGTAATAGTTACAGTTTCAAATTTAAAAGTATTTTGAGCTTTATTTACATAAGGTTGAGAAGATAATTTGTTTTGAATATTTGATGTTGGAATTTTTTGAGTTAAAGGATATTGAATTAAAGGGTTTTTTTGAGAATTTGTTTTTGGTGGATTTATTATATTATTATTATTACTATTGTTTGTATTATTATTATTAATATTATTATTGTTTATATTATTATTTTTATTAATATTGATATTATTATTGTTTATATTATTATTATTATTATTATTGATATTATTATTGTTTGTATCATTATTATTATTATTATTATTATTATTGATATTATTATTGTTTGTATTATTAATATAATTACTATTTGTATCATTAAGATTATTAATATTGTTATTATTTTGATTTGATTTTTGAGTTTTTTTTTGTGTGGTATTTAATTGGTTGTTGAAAGTATCATTTAATTTTTTATTTATTTGACTATTTAATTTTGAATTAGGAGGATTATTCAACAAAGGATTCTGTATTTTATTTGCTTCAATAGTATTTAATTTTGATTGTTTATTTGAATTATTGATTTGCATTAAATTATTGGTATTTCTTAATTCAAGATAATTATTATTAACTTTGTTATCATTTGTTAATTTATCAGAATTCTTTGAAATAATATTTTGAGGTAATATATTTGTTTCATTATTTTGATTATTATTTTGAAATTTACTTTGTTTATTTGCTGTTTTTATATTTCTGTTATTATTTTGAGTTAATTTTGGATTAATTGAATTATTTTGAAATTCACTTTGTTTTGATTTATTTATTATATTTTTTTGAATTATATCTTTCTGATTTATATTTGATAAATTATTTGGAATATTCTTTGAATTTATATTATTTAAATTTGGATTTAATTCATTCGTTACTTTAGTTAAATTATTATTAATTAAAATATTATCTGAATTAATTTGTTTTGGATGTTTATATAAATTATTTTCTATTGAGTTCATTTTATTTTTTTCATTAATTGTAAGCACTTTAATTTTATTAATGTTATCATTATTATTTTCATTATTAATATTTATATTACTATTAATGTCCGGAATTATATTTTCATTTTTATTTAAATTTATTTCATAATCATTTAAATCTCTTAATTGTTTTATTTTGGAATTATCTGATATATCTGGTTTAATATTTAAGTAATTATTTCTATTATTATTTAATATATTATTATTATTTATTTTTTCAATATCTTTATGATTATTCAATACATTATTATGAACATTTCTTTCAATATTATTTTTATTATATAGATTATTATAATTTTTGTTTATCATTGGAATTTCATTTTCAAATTGATTAACTTTATTTGGAAAAATGTTATTTTGTCTTCCTATAATTTTCTTAATATTAATATTATTATTAATCAATTTATTAACATCATTTTTATTATCAGATTCACTAATATTATAATTAATATCATTAATATCGTTTTTATTATGTATAATATCATTATTCTTATTATTTAATTTATAATTTTCAGTATAATCTTTTTTATTAATTTGATTATAATCATCATTATTCATATTATTGACATTTATATTATTAATACTTGATTCAGAATCAATTGAATTTTTTTGTCTAATTACAATTCTAGGTATAATAGGTAATAATAAAGGATGCTTTAGTTTATTATTTGTTATTATAGGATAAGGAAATTTCGTTTCCTCATTATTACTCATTAAAAATTCTTAATTTTTTTTTTAAAAGTCTAAAAAATTATCTTTAAATTTTTAAATATATTTAGAAAAAAACATTTAAATAAATTTTAAAAGAATTATCAAATTATTTATTTAAAAATAAAATGATTTTTAAAAATATTTTCTTTCAAATATTAAAGACTATTATATTTTTCTTTTAGTTAATTTAAAAAAAAAACAAATAAAACTTTAATTACTTTTTATATTATATAAAAAAATAAATTTTAAAATAGAACTCAAATTTAAAATAAATTAATTGATTGAATTTCAAATTTTTTAATATTTTATTATTATTTTTTTCACAAATGTCAGAAACAAAAACTAAGCTAAATAAAAATATATCTTTTCAAAAAAACAAAACAAAAACGAAAAACCAAAAGGAAACTTTAAAGAAAGATATATCATATGACAATATAAAAAAAAAGAAAAATGAAGTTAAAAAACCAAAATTAATTATAACAGAAAAGAAATATCCGAAAACTCCAGTATTAAAAACAAAAAGAAGAGGAAGAAAAATAATTCATGAAGCAAAAAAAACAAATATAACAAATTTATTAAAAAATAAGAATATAGAAAACACAAAAAAAAATAATTTAACTCCTGAAAAGACTTTAAAAAAACATATTAATCAAACTACAAATGTAAGTTATTGTTTAAATTATAATAAAAATGCTTTAAATAAAACTCCAGAAGAAAAAAAAAGAGGAATTAAAATTTTTCCTAATAATAAATTAAATTATGATAATATTGCTTTAAATAATGAAGAAAAAAATAATATTGTTAAACAAAGAAAAATGTTTAAAGATTTTAATAGTTCTTCTTATAATGATTTATTTCAAAGAGATTTTAAAAATAATATTAATGGAAATAAAACCCAAAAATTAATTTATAATGTTCAAAAAGATCATATGAAAGAAATTTTTGATTATGGTTTTAATAATAATAATTATATGGGTAATAAAGATAATACTATTCCTATTAATCCAACAAAAGAAAATTATCAGCAATTAATTGATCAAATATCAATCAATAATAAAGATAAATTACTTTATAAACAATATCAATAAAAATAACAATAATATAATATAATATTAATCATATAAATAATTATAAAAACAAAATTTTTTTTAATTAAAGAAAAATTATTAAATACTTCTAAAAAAAACAAAAAAAATAAAAATATCATAATGTATATATCCTAGGACTTGAGCTGAAAGTATACTGAGATGTGAGATTGGAAGGGAATTGATGCGTATAAAACATTAAAAAATCCATCCTATTTTTATTTATTGAACTTAAATAAAGTTTATAAAATAATAATTTTTTTTCTTTATTCATTTCAATATTTAGTTTTTAGTTATGATTTAAAAAAATAAATCAAAGAATTATTTTTTTAATTAATATTTTTATATTAATTATAATTCTTTTTTTATTAATAAAAATAAAAATTAATTTAAGGTTTATAAATTAAAAAATCATTAAAAAAATTTTTTATGCGTTTAAAAAATATTCATAAAAAACATGGCAAATAATTTTGTCTTATTCTTTTATTAAAAATTAATATTTTAGATATAAAATGCTTTTATCTTAATTTTAATTAAAAAAGAAAAATTTATTTTATCATCTTTTAATTTGAAACAAATTAATTGGGTTTGAAACAAATTAATTGGTTCTATTACTTTTTTTGATATTAGATTGACCAGAAAAAAATATTTCTTTCTCTTCTCTTCATTTTTTTTATGTGTAAATGTGAATATTTTAATGTTTAATTCATTGATTTTGAAGTTATAATTTTAAGAATTTTAAAAAAATAACTTTATAATAAGGCTGAATTAATTCCCTAACGCATATTAAATTTTATTAAATTTATTTTTGAATTCATTAAATCAAAGAAATATACTTAAATATATAAAATATTGATTATTTCAATTCATTCTGCAGAAGATTTTAAAAACTTTTGAAATAAAAAATATAATAAAAATTACTGTATTAAAAAATAATGTATATAATATAATTTTAAACTTAATTATTGTTGGCGAAAAAAATATTTTTATGTGCGTTATACACTATTAATGAATAATTATTTAATAAATAAACAAGAAAAACCTTTAATTTTAGAAATTTCTTTTCTATTAACATTTGATTATATTAGCTTTGATAATTTTGACTTTATCTTTGTGATAAAAAAGAAGATAATTTATACTGATAATTAAATAAAAAAAAGAAATTAGATTAAAAACAATTTTAAAAAAATCAAGCCCTAAAATATTTAATATAAAAAGAGAAAAGATATAATATTATCAAATAATAAAATGAAATCACTAATATATGTAATACTTACTTTATGTATGATAAATATAGTATTATCAGATGATGATGATGAACTTGAATCAACTGGATGTTATGCCCTAAAACCAACTAAAAAAAAAGATTGTACAAGTTATAAATTAACTGATACAGAAAAAGCAAGAGGTTTAGATTCCTGTTGTTATGTGACTTATAAAGAAGATGGTAAAGAAGAAAAAGAGTGTGGACTTTATATAAAAAAAACAGTCACTAAAGATTTCATTAAAGCAAATACAGGGGTTCAAGATTTATCAATTGAATGTAATTCTAATTGGTTATCTCTTTCTTTAAGTTTTTTACTTTTTGGATTATTGCTTTAAATATATTCTAACTTTATTAATTAGTTTTTTAAAAGAAAAATTAAAATTTAATTTGTCTCTTACTTTGTAAGAAAATATCTTTTTTATGAATAACATTTTTTTTCATAATTTTTCCTCTTATTATGATTATATCATGATTATAATGAATTGATTGACTTTATTATTATTATTACAATTATTATTTTATTTTTCTTTATCATTTTCAATTTAACTTTTAATCCTTTTATCCCCGAAATTGGGATAAAAGCATCTCAAGAATAATTCAATTAATAATTTGATGAATTATCTTTCATATTTATCACTTATAAATATTACATTCTTTTTTCTTTTTCTGTTATCTAAACTTTCAAATTTATGAAAAATTTTTCTATAATTAATTATTTCATAATAAATTAAATATTTATTATCATTTTTTTCATGAGTTATTTCTATTATTTCTTAATTTATTATTATAAAAGATACTCATTCAAAAGATATTTAAATATATTTAATTTATTTTATAATAATAAATATTTATTATGTAAATTTACAAAATGAATAATTAATATTCTATCATTATTTTTTTCTTATACTCAATAAATTCATTTTTTAGTGTTTTTAACATCATTATTATTAAATCATTCATTTTTTTACTTTTTAATATCTTATATATAAAAATGAGAAATTTAAATTAATAAAATAATATTAATTATATTTAAAAAAATAAATAATATGAATGAAATAATCAATGATAATATAAAAATTAATGAAGAAGAACAAGGAGAAGATGAACAATCTGAAAAAAATAATAATATTTTTTCTCAATTTGATATTCTTCCAATTATTACTTTGAATAATAATTTAAGAGAAATAATTAAAAATGATAAATTGAATATTTTTTCAGAATGGAATAAAAATTATATTTATTATTTTATAGATAAAAATTATGAAAATTATAAAAATATTTCTTTTAAATTTAATGAAAAATTAATTCATAATAATAATGAAATCAATGATATTTTTTATCTAAATAAATTATTTTATTTTTTTCAAAATGGGAATTACCAAAAAGTTCTTGACATTTATTTATCATATTTAAATTATAATTTAGAAAATAAAAATGTTAATACCAAATTAAGATATTATTTTATTTTTAATTCAAATGCACTTTTATGTTTAATAGAAATTGGATTATTATTAAATGAAAATGAATTCTCAAAGAAAATGATTCAAACTTTAGATTCTTTTATTAATAAAAATATAAATTTAAATGAAACAGAAATAAATTTTGATCCAATAATAATAAATTATTTAAATGAAATTGAAATTTATAATCAAAATATTCATTTTCCTGAAATAATAAGATTATATAGAAGTTATATTAATTTAAATGAAGGTTATATTCAAAAAGCAAAAAAAAATTTAGAAGATTATAAATCAATGTATAATTTTTCTAATAAAACAAAAGGAAATTATCCTCTTTTTATTAGAATGAAAAAAATTTATAATATGTTAAAAATAAGATATGATTATTTAAATAAACCAACTTTTAAATGTTTTAAACATTTAAATTCATTAATTATGAAATTTCCAAATGATAATTATATTAAAGTTTATTATTATAATACTTATGGAATTTTAAATTTAAAAAATAAAAATATCAATTTAGCAAAACATTATTTTTTTTTATGTAATAAATTTCTTAAAGAAGATTATTATGGTTTTAAATTAAGATTTGGATTTATGATTAAATACAATATTGCTCTTTGTAATTTTTATGAAAAAAAATTTGATAAATGCTTAAATATATTATTAAAAATTCAAAAAATTGAAATTTTTAAAAATAATCCTTTTATTTACTTTAGAATTGGTTTATGTTTAATTGAAATTTTATTAAATAAAATTAATTCAGAACAAAAAAACAAAAAACTCTTTTTGTTTATTGATTCTAATAATGATTATAATATTTTTAATATTAATCAAAATTTTTTCGAGACAAACAATTTAAAAGAAGATTTAGAAAAACCAATTAAAATGTTTTCTAAAGTAATAACTTTATGTGATAATATAATTAAGAATAATAAAAAAACAAAAAATAATAAATTTAATTTAATTGAAAAAGCTTTAAATTTAGGAGAAAATAATGAAATAAAGAATAAAAATATTTTCAACTCTCAAAGTTTACATTATGATTCATATAATGAAATTTTTATTTTATCATATTTAAATTTATTATTTTGTTTTTCTTTGACGAATTCTTTTAATAAAATAATATTTATTGTAAAATATATTTATTTTCATCAAATAAAAAATATCATTCAAAATAATCAAACTTTTTATTATGCTATTGAAAATTATTTAATTTTAGCTTATTTAAACACAAATCAAATTGAATTAGCAAAAAATGAATTAAATAAAATTAATAAAAAATCTATTTCTGATTTAGAAGGAGTTTTTATTTCTAATCATAAATTAATTTCTAAAGAAGTTTACTTTAAAATTAATTTAATAATTAATTCAATTTTCATTAATTTAAAAAATAAAAATTATGAAGAAGTTTTACAAGGAATAAAAAGTGGATTAAATATTTATTATGATAAATCTATTAAGAATATTCCTCATTATTTTAATAATTTAATTTTATTTTATCTTTTAGAAACTGGACAAAAAGAATTAGCTTTGCAGTTAATAAAATATAAAAAAATTCCTCAATATTTATATAAATAAAAATTATACTTTATTTTGTGGTTATAAATAATTTTTTTTTAAATAATTATTAAATAATAGAAAGATGGAATTTAAAAAAATTTGTTAATAATATATAAATTTTTATAATAAATTTATTTCATATAAAATATTATTCTTTGCTTTTTCTTCAAAAAAAAATTTATAATCAAAAAGATTAAATATCAATAAATTAATTTAAATAAAAAATAGATAAAATACATCAAAAAAGAAAAAAACAAAAAACTCTCAAATAAAATATTAAATAGATTTATATTGTTTACAAATTATTTATTGATTGATTAATTCTTATTTTTATAAATAAATAGACTAAAATGTAAAATAAAAACAAATAATAAAAACTTTATTAATATAATTATTTTAAATAAATAAAGACATTTCTTAAATTATAAATAAAAAAAAGAAAAGATAATTACAATTAATTATTATTGATATAATATATTTTTCCAAGAAAAATTAAATAAATTATTAAAAATTTGACCCAAATATATAAAACTTAATAAAAAATAAAAGTCAAAAAAAAAAAATCATCCCAAAATTTTAATCCAAAAAGGTTTAATTTCCTTATCACTTCTTTCTAATAAATCCCCTTCTTCAAAAACATAAAATTTTTTTTTTTGAGTTAACAAATTAAATCTAGTAACAAATTTATTTTTACTAAAAAAATTTCCAATCCCAAATTTTTTATTATCATTATTTAATTTTTCATCTTCTTCTTCATAAATTAATTCAAAAACACCATTTTTAGCACCTCTTTGATATTTTCCAATAAGTAATTTCCCGTTATTTTCATTAAAAGAAATATATCTTCCAATACCACATTTCATATCTTCAAAAAATTCTCCAAAAAAATTATCATTTTTACAATTCATATTATCAATATTTTTATTATTATAATGCCAATAAATTCCACATAAAGTTTTTAAATGTTTTTCATCAAAAAATCCTTCATAAATATCTCCTGATTTAAAATATACAATTCCATAATTTGAAAAAGATTTTTCTCCATTTCCATCAAAAAAACCTTCGTATTTTTTTATAAAAAAATTATCTGAAAAATTTATTATTCCATAACCATTAATTTCTCCATCTATGAAATTTCCTTGATATTCATAATAATAACCTTGATTTTTTAAATTATATTTTAAATAACCTTCTCCATTTTCTTTTCCTTCTTTAAAATATCCTGTATAATCATATTCACTTTCTTTTTCATATTTTGTTTTATTTTTATTTAATCTATAACTTATTTTAAGTAAATGACCATAATTTTTAAATATTATATAATTATTATTAACTTTTTCTTCTACTTCACCTTCATATTTTGAAACTTCTAAAATATCATTTTTATTTTCTGTAAAAGTAACAATTATTCCATTAATAAAATTAGAATTGTGAAAATTTCCTTTTAATATTTTTGAATATTTATAATTTAATTCTAATAAAAAACCAAAACCATCAAATTTATTATTTGTAAATTCACCCATATAATATTTAAAATGATATTCACTTAATTGTCTATAATAAATTCCAAAACCTTCTTTTTTTCCATATCTAAATGTTCCATTATATAAAGATGAATTTCTTGGTTTTATTAAAATACCCATTCCAGCATATAAATATAATGTATTATCATATTCTCCATTATATAATTCTATTTTAGTATCTTCATTTTTGTTTTTATTATTTAATAAATTTATATTTAAGGTTTTATTATAGTTTATATTATTTGTTGGTATTACATTTGTAGGTAATATATTATTGAAATTTATATTTTTTGATATAGGTTTTTTTTCTAAACTATTTATTCTAACTATACGGTTTAATCTTTTTGGACTTTTGTTTTTTTGTTTTGAATATATTTTTTTCAATTTTTCTTCTATCATTAAAGGTGAAACTTGATTTATTGTTGATTTTCTTTTTATAAAATGTTCATTATCAATATTATTCTTAATCATTGCTTCTGTTATTACTGGAATATAATTTGATGTATTTATTTCAGTAAATTCTTCAATATTTATTTTATTATGAGAATAAATATTATTTTCTTTTAAAATATCAAAATTAAATTCATCATTTTCTGAATTATTTGTATTTATTTCAGAATCTAATAAATTAAATTTACTTGGATTTACACTTTTAGCTTTTTTGTTTTTATTAAATGCTAATTGAAAAAGTTTTATTTTTTTTAATAATTTAAATGATTCTATATCATTTATATTTATATAAAAATTTTTATTTGTGAGAGTTGAATTAAATTCTTCTTTTGAAATTTTATTAAATTTATTCGTAGAAGAGATAAAATTATTTTTTTTTAAAAGATAAAGATAATAAAATAATTTGAGAAAAATTCTTAGTTTTTCATAAATAAAAAATTCATTATTTAATTTTAATTCATCTGAAAATAACATTAATAAATAAGATTTATTTTCAATTTCATCAATTTTTTTAGGTAAATTATTTACATCTGTTGATAAACATAATTGAAATAAATTATCTAAATCTTTTTCAATAAAAGTAATTTGAGAATTAAATAAATCATCTTTTCCTTTATCGCTTTTAAATATTTTTTGAATTCTCATTAATTTTTTAACTGAGCTTTTTAATTTTCCTTCTTTTTCTTCTTCATATATGTTATTAAAAAAAGATTTTGTTTTTTTCTTTTTTTGAATGTAATCAAAGAAATTTTGATAAAAGTTTATTCTATTATAACATATTTCATTTGCATAATAGTTTTTTATCATATTTTTTAAAGCTTCGAAATCATGAATTTTACTTAAAATTTTTTCTTCTTCAAAAATATTTTCTAAAATTTCAATTTTATTTTCAAAAAAAAAATTTATTTTTTTATTAAATAATTCAATGAAATATTCTTTTTTTTTTGGAAAATTTATTGACTCTACATCAAAAATTGATTCTAATTTTAAAATCATTTTTCTATATTTTTGTTTACAACATAATCTTCTATAATTAAAATTGATAAATTTACATATTTTTTTCCCAGCAATTAAATAATTACCTTTTAAAAGAGTAAATTGATGAATAAAATCATATGATTCTGAAATAGTAGTTAAAGTATGATAAGTAATTATAGTATTTTTATTACAATTTACATTACAATTATTACCCATTATAAATAATTTTTAAAAAAAATAATTAAATTAAAATAATTAAAAAAACAAAGAATAAACTATTAAAACCTAAAAAAAAATAAAAAATAAAATTTAAAAAAAATTAACGAAAAAAATAAAGAAAAAACGAAAAAAAAAATAAAAAATAATTTTAAAAAACTATAAAGAAATAATATAGAAATAAAAAAAAAACATTTTTTTTTTAAATTTTCATTTAACCAATAAAAAAAGGAAGAAAAACACAAAATCCAAAATTAATGAAACTTAATACTAGGAAATTCCCTTTTTAAATTAACAGAAAAGCTAGTAATAGGAGGTGAAAAAGTAGAAATTTTCATAAGTTTATTATAAGTAAAAGGAACTCTTTTATTTTTATTCATCTCAGCCATTTTTTCCCTAATACTCATTTCTTTTTCATTTTCTCCTCCTCCACTTTTATTTTTTTCTTTCATAGCATTAACTAAATCTTCTCTATCAGGAATTTTATATAAATCATCATTAAATAAAGCATCTCTTCCAGTAGAAACTAATTTTGCAGGTGAAAAAGCTTTTAAATGTTTAACGCTTCCTTCAGGTAAAATTTTTTTATATTTTCCTCTTCCATTTTTTTTCCATTCTTTATATTCTTTCATTCTTTCTTCAATTTCATCTTGTGTATACATTCCATAAGTTTTTTCATTATTTGCAAAAGGTTCACACTTCATTAAAGCAGCTGGTTGAAAAGGTTTTTTAAAATTTTTATTTTCTTTTCTTTCTTTTACTCCTTTCATTTTATTTTCAAAATCATCAATTGCTTTTTTCTTTAATATTTCTTGATAAGAATCATCTCTTTGAGGATAAGAAAAAAAATCACTTGGTAAACTAGTATTAACTTTAGTAGCACCAGTATAAATTCCTCTTTTTTCAGTAACAACTTTCCCTTCTTTAATAAATCTCTTTTTATCAGGTTCACTAAATAATAATCCATCATTTGGTTCATGTTCTTCATCATAATAACCTTTTAATTTTCCTGAACCTGGAGGTTTAAAAGGAATAGTAGTTGATTTTCCTTTTTTATCTTTTATTGATTGAAGATATCTTTCATTTTCAGATTTATTTAATTGTTTAAATAATTCTATTTTATCATCTGGTAATGGTTCTATTGGAGCAAAATATGCATCGTTTGTTTTACCATGTTTACCTGGACGAGTGTATATTCCACGTTTTTCTATTATTACTTTGTGATCTACTACTTTGTGGTTTTGGTATTCTTGGTTTTGACTATATGCTTCATCTCCTACAATTGCAGGGTATGGAATTGAAAAATAACCAAAACGAGATATTGTGTCTTTCTCATTACGCTCTTGTGCTATTTGCTCTAATACTCTTTTTTTTGTCTCTTCACGTTTTGATGTTATATCTTCAAGGTATTTTGGTTGGGAGTTATCATCTGACATTTTTTTTTATTGTTTTATTTTTTTTGTTTTTTTTTAATCAGTTAATAACAATTTACTTTATTATTATTTTATACGTGATAGTAAATTTATTAAAATTTATTTAATTTACTCAAATAAAAATGAAGAATTTATTCTTTTTATTATTTATTGCTCTTTTATCATTTGTTATTTCAGAAAAACTTAAATCAAAAGCATCATGTGTAGCTCCAAGGATTAGATTGTGATTTCACTTCATATTGTTGCTCAAAATATGTATGTAAAGATTATAGATGTTCAATTAAAGGAACAAAAGATAATCAAATTGGATGGGATAAATCTAATAAAGCTGGAAATAAATGTGATTGGTTCCATCATTGTAAAAAAGGAAGAAAATGCATGAGTCATAGATGTAATAAGGTTTAAATTTATTTTTCTGATTCTTTTTAGATGAATTTTTTGAAACATATATTATTTGATATTATTTTATTCTTTTTTGCACTTTTTTTTTTTGATTTATATTTAGAAAAATAAAATTTTATTTAATATAATTTTTAAAAATAAAAAAAATTCATGAATGAAAAACAAATAAATGAATATTTAAATAATAGTTATGAAAATAAAAATATTACCGAAGAAAAAATAAATTTAGAAATAGAAAAACAAAATAATATATATAAAGACAAAAATAATAATTATAAAGATTTAATGATAGAAAAACAAGAGAAAATAAATAATGAAATTCCAGAAATTAAAGTTGATAATAAAAATAATAATAGTGAAGAAGAAATAAAAGAAGAAATAATAATTGAATCATCAAGTTCAAGAAAAAATAAAATTGAAAATATAAATACAAATATTTTTCCCAAAAATATAAAAAAAGAAAAAATAAAAAATATTCAAAAGCAAAAACAGAAATTAAACAATTCTTTTAAATTATCACCAAAAAAACATTTAATTACATCTTTAAATGAATTAAACAATAATCCAAAAAATAATTTAAATTTATCAACGAATACAAAATTATATATTGGTGTTAATAATTCTAAAAATAATAATAATAATAATTATAGAAGTAAGAATAATAACAATTATAGCAATCATTTTTTACCAAGAATTTCATCATCACAATCAATAAAAAAGCCAAATTTAAATAACAAAAATATATTTCATAAACAATTACAATCTGAAATACCTAATAAAAAAAAAGAAAAATTAATTTTACCACAAAAACCTCATATTTTATTTAAGAAAAACAATAAAGACAATGAATTAATAGATATTCAAAAAGAACATTTAAATTTAATTCAAGAATTACAAAAGTTAAATGTTCAATTAACAGAATTAATAAATAAACAAATTCCACAAGCAATAATAAATTATAGTAAATATAAAAAAAGAAAAAATTTACCTTCTCCAGAAATAATAAGACATAATACAATAATAACTAAAAAGAAATTATTAACTAATTTAATTATAGAATATAATTCAATTTATAATAAATTTAGTTTAGGATGTGATATAGAAATGAAAAATGAATTAGAAAATAAAATTAAAAATATTAAAGAAGAATATAATGATAATAAAAATTTAATTAAAAATTTAAAAGAACAAATAACTAAAAATGATAATTATTTAAAAAATCGTAAAAAACAAGAATTTTTTTCTATGAATGATTCAGATGATTTACTTTTCAAAAATGAATTATATGAACAAAAAATTTTTCAAATTAAAAATAATATTATTCAAATGGAAAATTTATTAGAAAATGAAAATAAAAAAATTAATCATTTAAATGATAGATATTTAAAATATAAAGAAATTATAAATTATTATGATGAAACTCCACAATCAATAGAAAATAAATTAAAAAATTATAATGAAATAAAAAAAAAAGAAGAAGAAATGGAAAAATTAAAAAGAAAAAAAGATATAATTATACATTCTAGAAATACAATGAATAAAAAATATTCAAATGAAATAAATAAACAAAATAAATATATAGAACAATTAAATAAAGAAATAGAAGATATTGATAATATTTTAAACTCAAATGATTAAAGAAAATATATTGAAAAAAAAAATGTAATATAAATCAATAAATTATAAATAAATTATATAAATTCTAAATTATAAAATATTAATTTCACAAAAAAAAGTATTTTCCCTTTGAAAACATTTTGATAAAAAAAAATCAACTTTCACTTAATTTACTATTATTTATATATTGTAATAACCAATCTCTAATATAAGAATCATTAGAAAGAATATTATGTTTTTCCCTAATGAAATTTTCAATATCAATTAAATCATCAAAGCAATAATTTTCAAAAATTCTTAATTGAATAAATTTTTCCAGATTATCTAAACAAAAAGATTTATTTAATTCATTAATAAAATTTTCTTTATTATCACTAATAGAAGATAAACAATCAATACACATTAAACTAATCATTTCAATATAAAAAAAAATAACATTATTTAAATCTTTTTTCCTAATTAAATTATTTCTATTATTCATATTTAAATATATTGAATTTTTTAATCCTCCTTGTGTTAAAGCAATACTTAAAAAGCTTTTAGTTAATTCTAAATCATTTCCTTTTCCTAAAAATAATATACTTAAAAATAATAATCCTTCATTTTTTCTTTTTCTACTTTCATTTAAAACCTTATTAAAATATTGTTTTGATATGTCTTTATAATCTGGATTTGTTAATAATAAATCTAAAAATAAATCCCATTTTTTCTTTGTTATTTCTATTGTTCCTGTTTTCTTTGTTCTAATTACATCTACTATTTCATCAAAAGTCTTTTCACGAATTATTAAGTTGTTCCAAAATAAATTTAAAAGAGAATCAATTGATATTCTGTGTTTACAATGACATCCCATTTTTTTTTTGAAAAAATAATTTATTATTTTTTAAATTTTAATTGTTTTTTTTTATTTAATTGTTTTACTAATATATACTATTATATAGTTTTTATGGATTTATTTATATTTTAAACTTTTAATAATCACTTTTTAATTTAAGAACTTCAATTAAATCAATTTATTCCATTTATAAAAATTATATTAACAAGAATGTATGTTTTTTCTAATTTTAATTTTTTTCAAATTTTTGTATAAATTTTTTGATTTTTTTTAAATGGTTTATTTATTTGTTATTATTTTTAATATATATCATTTATTTTAAAAATATATCTCTAAATCAAAAAATATACAAACTTTGTAAAAAAAATAATATAAAAAAATGAAATACAATATCCTAATAAATATCCTTCTTCTAACATTAACTTTGGAAGCAGACAACAAAATAGACTACTTAAAGCAAGCAGCCCACTGGGTAGACAAAGTATATAACAAAGTATACGAAGTAGAATGTAAGCATGAAGCTCCTCATCCAAAAACATTTGAAGAAATTCCAAAAATGAAAAGAATAAATTGTGGAAGTTCAGCATCAATAACATATCAACAAGCAGGAATAATACCAAAAGGAAGAAGAACAGGACATACTGCTCGTCAAAATAAAGATGTAGATTATAAAAAATATTATGAT
>JAJJLU010003942.1:0-23478 GCA_023807065.1 Isotricha intestinalis
TAATATGTATTCATAAGAAATTAATAAATAAAATATATTATAATAATATAAAAAATGGAAGATAAAGAAAGCTACAGTAATAAAGAAGATTTGAAAAAAGATTTCAAATATGAAAATTTTGAATTAAATATATTCAATAATGAATACATTTTAAATTTTTTATTTGTTATTTAATTTATTTATATAAATTATGTAAATGTTTTTTAAATATTTTAATTTTTTTTTATATATGTTGATTTTTTTTAATATCTGATAATATTCTTTTAAGGGCCCTTATATCATTATTTTAAATTAGATATTTGAATATTATTATTGTGTAAATTGATTTATCTTGAGCTTTTTGGATAACTAGAGAAGTATTATTTTATATAGATTACAATTAAATTATCTTGTTTAATAATATATATAATTTTTAATAGTAAATTATAATTATTAATTAATTAAAAATTTCAAATTAAAAAAAATATTCATTAAAAAATGCAATCAAGATTACAAATGGCAAAATTAAGACAACAGAAATTATTAGGTTCATTATCAAATGAATGTAAATTTAGAAGATGGTCATTAAATAAAGAATATAGTTTAGGTTTTCATGATGAAGAAAGAAGTACAGAAAAAATATTATTAGATTCTCAATTATTTAAAAATATAAATTCAACAGAATTATTGGAAATAATATTAGTATCAAATAAAAGTTACAGATTAATATTTCAAATAAATAAAAAAAAAAATTTAACTAAAACAATAACAAATATATCATTATCAAAAGTATATTTAGATTTATTAAAAAATGGTTTTGAATCACGTCCTCTTGTTAATGTTAGAGAAGCAAAAGAAGAAGATTATAAATTAAATCAAGTTGAAATATTAATTACAAAAAAAGGAATTTCAAAAAGTGAAATATTAGTTCTTACTCAAGATTTATTAGATAAAATAATATATCAAGGACAAATAATAAGTTTAAATTGTTATAAACCTTATGAAAATTTAATTATAGGAAAATTTAATCAATTAAATGAACAAAATAATTGTCTTTGTGGAATAATGAATGATCAAACTGAATTAAAACTTTATTCAAATTCTTCTGATTTATATTTTGTTATTGAAATTTCTCAAAATTCTTATTATTTCTCTTCTTTAGGTTCTTGTTTAAGATATGAATATGTTTTAAATTATTTTCAATGTTTATTCAATGAATTTCAAAAAAATAAATCTTCTCATACGATTCATATTTTATTTTCTTCTAGAATTTATTTTCAATCTTTAAAAAATTTTAATGATGAATTTATTCATAAAAGTATTTTATTTGATAATGAAATGTATTTTGATATTTTTTCTTTAATTGAAATATTTAATTCTTCTGTTATTAATGTTCAAAAAATAATTAAAAAAATAAAAAAAGCTTTTAATACTTTTCATAATATATTTAAATGTAATAATGTTAAAGAATTTTTAAAGAATTTAAATGAAAATGATATTTTTGATAAAACATATCCAAATATATTTTCAAATGAAAATAAGATTTTAAATTCTAATATTTATTCAAGAGATTTTTTTAATGATATGTCAGATTTTAGATTATCAAATTCTTTAACTTCAAATTTATTTGAAGCAACTTGGGTTCCTTTAAATGAAATAGTAAGTGAAATGAATAGTTTAAAAAAATCAGGTTCTTTAATAAATATAATTTTATCAGGTGAATATTTCCCTTATTATAATAGTAAATTACAAGAAAAAGTTAGGCAAGGAGTTTATAGTGAATTTATAAATTTAATTTATACTTGTTTTACTACTAAAAATAAATTTGAACTTTATATGTATAAAAATACAAATTTAAAAGGAATGAAAATTCCAAATTCTGTAGAAGAACATGAAGAATTTAGATATTTTGATAATTTTTCTAATAATCCTCCTGAGTGGTGTAAAATATATCTTATTTCTCCACAAATGTTAAATAAAAAAATATATGAATCTTTTAATGAATATTATAAATGTGATGGTATTAATTTTTTTAAAGATCATCCTCCTAAAATTGATCCTTTATTAGAAATATTTTCAGAAAAAGTTGAAGAAGATTTATTTAATATATTAATTCCAGAAAAAAAAAATATTAATGAAAATTATAATAATAACAATAATAATTATAAAAATTATAAGAAATTAAAACTTGAAGATCTTAAAAAAGAAATGGATAAATATTATAGAAAAAAAGATGATAAATTTGAATTAAATTTAAAAGAAAAAACAGAAAAATATAACAGAATGATTTCAGAACAAATGGCAAATGTAATTTTAGAATCAAGAAAAATAAATGGAAATATATTTATAAAAGATAATTTTGAAGAATTAATAAAAGAAATAATATATGTAAAAATACCAAATTTTAAAGATTCAATTGAAAATTTAAATTATCAAGGAGTAAATTTATCTTCATATAGAAGTGAATATAAAAAAAAGAAAGATATTATTTTTTCAAGAATAGATAAAAATTATCAAATATTAACAGATTTAAATCTTAATAGTATAAGATTAAATGATTGGATGAAACAAAATAACACAAAAATAAGTTTATGTAATAGAAAATACATTCATGATATTAAAGTTTCAGACAATGGAATTGAAATTCATTCAAAATCACTATTTAGATTTAATGAATTTTTTTATTCTAATTTTTTAATATATGATGATGCAACTAAAACTCTTATTTCAAAAGCTAATAGAAGAAAAGATAATATGAAATGGGAAGAAAATGATGATAAACTTAATCAAATTAATCCATATTTAAGTAATGATTATCAATTAGAAAATACTATTAGTTTTTTAATTTTTGAAAATAAAAAAAATAATAATTTAAAATTGTCTAATTCTTTTATTTCTGATGATAAAATGTTAAATCAAAAATTACCTATTGAAAGATATAATACTATTGATAATAATTATATTAATAATAATTTAATTAATAAAGAAATTCCTTCTTTTGAAGAAAAAATTAAAAATTTTTATAATGAAATTAATATTTTAATTAGTAAATCTTCAATTAAAGTAAATAAGGAAAATATAGATAATTATCCTTTAATTTATATTAATAATAATAATTTCAAAAATCCTTATTCTCAATTTGGAAAAACTTATAATTTTACAAATCAAAAAAATGAATGTTTAACTTTATTTTATTCAATTGAATTTAATGAAGAAAAAGGATTATTATTTTCACTTCAATATAAAAGATGTTCTTCTTCTTTTTTATTATTTTTATTAGAAGAAATAAATAGTTTAATTTATAAATTTGATCTTCAAATTAAAGAAATTCCATTAATATATTATTTAGATTTTAATTTATGTAGAAAAGAAGTTTGGAAAATAGAAATAAAATATAAAATAGAAACTTTAATTAAAACTTTAGAAATATCTTTAACTCAAAATGATTATTGGATAAAAAGAGAATATGAATGTAATAAAAATAAATCAACATTATTTTATGATACAATTAATGATATTTTTATCATTTTTATGAATCATCAAATTATTTTATTTAATAATTCTAATATTAATTATGATAATTATGATTTTCAAATATTTAAATTGTATATTATTCAAATTCAACAAATTATTGAATTATTTAAATTTTTAGAAGATAAATTTGATTGTGATCAAAAATTAAATGATGAAAAGGATTTATTACGTTTAAGAGGATTTGAAAACAGAAAATTATCTACTGATTCTATAATGAATATTAAACAAGAAAATAAATCAAGAAAATTTTCAAATTATTATTAAATATAATTTTTTATTTTGAAATATTTTTTTTGGAATAATTGTTTTTAGTTTTAAACATACGACATAAATATGATTTTTACTTTTCTTTCTTTTCCTAAAATTTTAAGTTAAAGGTAATAAACTTATATTAATTCTTCTATTGATAGGTTACTAATGATTTTTTTCACTTAAAATCATAGAACTTTGAGAAGAAGGATGAGTAATTTTAGAATAAAAATTATTTATAAATTTTTTACATAATTGTATTTTTAATTTTTTATTTAAATTATTATTATATATAAAAGAATTAATATATTGATTATAATACATATATCTATATTAATAAATAGATATTATGTATGATCATTTTTAGGTTTTTTATCAAGAATAATTTTATTATTTTTAAAATATTATTTATATATAAATATTATTATAACTTTTTTTAGATAATTTCAGGCACAAGCAACAAAAATAGAAAAATTTTCTTAATCTTTATTCTAAAAAAAGAATATAAAATTTAATTATAGAGTATTAAAAGAATACCAATTAAAGCATCTTTATTTATATTAGAAGGTGTGTTAAATGAAATACTCTAATATGGTAACTTATGAAACTTTTTTAAGAAGATAAAAAATATACATTTAATAAAAAAATACCCACAAAAAAAAATAAAAAAAATCAACAGAAATGAGATTTCAAATATTATCTCTTTTAATAATTTTAACATTCATAAATTGTACAGATAATACTTTTACATTCGTAAGTAAAACTGAAGGTAGTTGTGCTGATAATGTTTATACTTTCACAGTCACAGGAACAGTAGGAACTGCAACAACAGCAGTCACAACATGGACTCCAACATTTTCTGCTCCTACTAATCCTACAGCCACTTGTTCTATGCCTGTTGTTGCTGCAGATGGAGGAAGTGGCACTATAACATGTAAAATAACAAGTGCTTTAAGTAATTCAGCTATTACTTTAACTGGTTTAGCTGCAACAGGATTTACTGCTGTTACAATTGCTTCAGGTGATCAAGCTATTGCCACTGGTAAAACTTGTGCTGGTACTGCTATTACTAATCCTTCTAATGATGGAAGTAAATTTATCTCTTTGAATTCAATTTTATTTTCATTTTTCTTACTCATATTTTAAAAATAAAATAAATCAATTTTAAATGAATATTTATCTATAACAGGAATACCTAAATATATTAGGATTTAAATATTTTACATATTCATATTTATGAATAATTAAATTATTAAAATAATTAATTCTTTATATTTTATGTTAATAAATATTATCTTTTTTTATCTTTTTTATTTGATGAAAAATAAATCAATCTGATAAAGTAATGATATTCTATTATTTTGATTTTTATTTTCTACATTTAACTCTTGAAATTTTCAACAATTATTCTTTTTTAATGATGTTATATTTTAAATTTCCAATAATAAAGAAATATATGATTTTTGAGGAGGATAATTTTATTAACTATTAAAAAAACAAAAAATGCATAATACAAAAAAACAAAATAATATTAATATAATAATTTTTTTTACTCTCAAAAAAATAAAAAAATAATCTACTAAAAATTCAATAAAAAAAATAATTGAAAACAAATATTTTTAAATTCTTCTCTTAAATTATAATATTTTAAATTTATGAATTTCTTCATTTAATTTATTTTAATTATTGTTTAAACTTATTTTTCTTATTTTTCTTCTTTTTTTTCATTATCTTCTGATATTAAATAAATGAAAAATAAAAATATTATACTTAATTTTTATAAATAAATTAAATAAAATATAAAATTATATTTTTTTAAATAAAAAAAATTTAAGAAGCACATCCTTCACTTTCATTTTTTTCTTTTTTAACTAATTCTTTACTTTCATGTTTATAAATTTTTTTAATCATATTAAGAATTAAATATTCAAAAGCTTTGATAATTCCTTTACCTTCTAAAGCAGAAGTTTCAAACAATTTAATATTTAATTCTTCAGAATGTTTATTTAATTCTTCTTCAGTAATATTTTTATTATTCAAATCAATTTTATTAACTAAAATTAAACTTTCTTTTAAATTCATATCAATTTTTTCAGAAAGAGTTTCAAACCAAGTTTTAATATGATTTAAAGAATCTTTATTATCAATAGAACAAACAAAAATAATTCCATCAGCTCTATCATATATTTGTTTATTCATTTTAAAATAAGTATCAGTAAATTGAGTATCCCACAATTTTAATTTAAATTCTTTATTATCCAATTTTAATCTTTTTTTATATATTTCTACAGGACGATGCTTTCTTTTCATTATACAAAATTTATTATTACAATATCTATCTAATATACTTGATTTACCTACTTGATCATCTCCTATTAAAACTATATTAAAATAATCTTGAATATAATTTAAATTTTCATTTTCCATTTAATTTTTTTTTATTTAAAAAATAAAAAAATTACCAGATTTAATTATATACTCATTTTTAATTTTTTTTTATATATATAGTTAAATCTATTCTTTTAATTTCATTTTTTCACAGGTCCTGCACTATTAATAAAACCTTTTTGATCTAACCATTTTTTTTTTCCTTCCAAAAAATCAATTTTTTGAATATCATTAAAAGTATAATAATTTCCTAATTTTTTCTTATAATCTTCAGGAGAAGGATTTTTAAATTTTTTATTATTTTTATTATTATTTTTATTAGAATCTAATAAAGGAGGACCTTTACTTTGTTTAGGAATATCAATTTTAAATTCAATATTTTCATATAAAGGATAATTTTTTTTTAAAACATTTAAATATTTATTAAAATCAAAAGCTAAATCATTTCTAGAAAAACAAACATTATATGAAGTTAAACTTGTTGGTTCAGAAATGCAATTTTTTTCTAAACATAAATCTGAAAAAAAAGCATCTATTTTTTTACTAAAATCAAAAGTATCTTTTATATTATTTACTTTAACAATAAAAGAATATGATATTATTCCTTCTTCTGAATTTGGCTTTATAATTTTTTTTACTTCAAAAAATTTGATTTTATTATCTTTTATTAAATCATATATTTTTGTCTTTGAAGATGTTATTTCTTTTTCAATATAAAATATTTGTAATTCTGAATCAGGAATTTTTAATTCTTCACTAATTAATTTTTTCATTTCTCCAAAAGTTAAATTTATTTTTTGGTTTTTTATTGAATATTGTTCTCTTCTAAATATGAAATCTATATTATATTTTATTTCTTTTTTTTTTTGCTTTTTTATATTTTGGTCTTTTTTTGCTTGTTTTGATTCTTCTTCTTTTGTTTCTTCTTTTTTTACTTTTTCTTTTTGTGATTTTGACTTGCTTTCTTTTTCATCTTTTGATTTTTCTCTTGATATCAATTGTTCTTGAGCTTTTTTTGGGTCTTCAGTTTTTTTTTTCATTATATAATTGTTTTATTTTAATTATATAAAATTAATTTTTTAAGATATATGTAAATTTGATATTAGGAAATTTAATTATTTGTGTTAAGAAAATTTGAAGACAAGTAAATATCTAAATTTAATTTAATTAAATTAAAAAATTTAGAATGTTTTTTCCAATCATTGTTTTCAATTGTTTTTTAAATAAAAACTAAAAATATAATAATATATAAGGTTTTAATTATAACTTTAATTATATATTTATATACAATATAAATTATAAAAAGATATTTCAAAACAAATTTAAATAAAATCAGCATAAAAAAAAAATGAAAAAAAATAAATTTTTAAAATAAAAAAAATAAAATGTTATATAATAACAACGAAATAGGATTATTAGAATCAGAAATATTAAAATTAAATCAGAAAATATCATTATTACAAGATGAAAGAAGAAATTTACAAGCTCAAGTAAGTGAAGAAATGAGTAGAAATTCTCAATTAACAAAAATTCAGAATGAAAATAGACAATTACAAGAACTAATAAAAGGAAAAGATCAAAAAATAGAATCTTTAGAAAATGAAATAATAGAATTAAAGAAAGAAAATAAATCTTTAGGAAGAAATTTAGAAAGTAAATATTCAAATGAAATAGGTTATTATAAAAATTTAAATGAAACAAATACAACTAAAATAGATAATGCAAATTATATATTAAAATTAAATGAAAAGCAACATGAAACAATATTAAAATTAGAAGAAAAAATAAAAGAAATAAAAGAAGAAGAAGAAGAATATAATAAACAAGTTCAAATGAAACATGACAATAAATTTACAGATTTAAAAAAAAAAATGATGGATCATATAAAAAATGCACAAAAAAATATGGCACAAAGTAATTTAGATAATTTAGATTTAAATACAAAAATATCTAAATTAACTACTAATCAATTATTAATTGAATTGGAAGAACAAAGTTATCAAATAGAAGAATTACTTAAAGAAAGAGAAAAAAGTGAAAAAGAAATTTTTGCTTTAAAAATAGAATTAAAAACTCATAAAAAAGTAGAACATATTTTACAAGAAAAAAATAAAAGATATTTAGATATGGTTAAAGCTTGTGATAAAAAAATAGAAAAAATAAGAGTTAACTCAGTTGATTTTCAAGTTAATAATAATTTAACAAATGAAATAAATGATAATGAGAATGAAAATAATAATAATAATAATAATAATTTTGCTAATTTTAAAAAATTAGAAAAAATGTATAATAAATTATTTAAAGATTATCAAAATTTAAAAGGAATTTATAATAGTTTAAAAGATAGAGAAAGATTACAACAAAAACAATATGAAGGAATAATAAATTTATATAAAAATGCAATGGATGAATTAATTAATGATGAAGAATTTAAAAAGAAAAAAGATATATATGTTAAAATAGAAGATATTCAAAAAGGTAATTTTGATGAATTTTCAAAAGAAGAAAAATATTCTATTTTAGTTTATTTAATGAAACATTTAATTCCTTTAATTAATAGTGAAAATAAAGAAATAAATAATTTTAAAGAACAAATTAATTCTGTTGAAATTAATGGAAATAAAAAAATTATGAGTAAAACTTCATATTCTAATTTTGATTCTTTTAGAAGTAGAAATTCAAGAAATAGAATAAAAGGTTCTTATGATATTAGAGATAAAACAATTGAAAATTTAACTCAAAGAAATTTAACTCAAAATAGAGATTATAGAAATAAAACTTTTACTAAATTTCCTAAAATTGAAACTTTATTTGCAGAAAATAATTACAAACAAAAAGATAAAGAATCTAAAATACTTTATAGATTTTTAAATATTGGAAAATAGTTTTTTTAATTTTCTTTTTTATTTTTAATATTAATATCCTATTTTAAATTTAAATCATATTATTAATTATTATATATTAATTAATAATAAAGAATCTTTTCTCTTTTTAATAATTATATTATTATCATAATATATATAAAATATTATGTAAAAAAAATGTGTTTGATCCTTAAGATTTATTATTATATTTTTGAATCAAATGTACAAATTTTTTATCTTTTGGTTTTATTAATTGAGAAGAATAAGATTTATAAAGTTTATTTTTTTCTTCTATTATTTTACTAATATCAAAAGTTTCTTTATTTAATTGTTTAATAATATCAAAATTACTTAAATTAATTTTTTCATTATCAAAATTATAATTTAAATTATTAATTGAGGATAAAGATTTTTTCTTATCTTTATCATTATTAAAATTTTTAGAATCAACAGTAATTATTTTATAATTTTTTTTTGAATTATCTCTATTTAATAAATTTTCTTTTAACATTGATTTTATTTTTCTTTTTTGATGATTTTGATATTGAGCTAAAATTAATTTCAAACAAAAAGATTGTTCAGCATCAGAATTAACTTTTTGTTTATTAAATTCTTCTATATCAGGATCAATTTCAAATTTTTTTGCATTTAAATTTTGTTTATGAAATTCAATTTCTTTTTTACTAAATTTTTCTAAAAATTTTTTTCTTGCTAAAAGCTTTTTTGATAAAATAGAATTTAAAATAAAAGAATTAAAATTTGTTTCTTTTTTTAATATTTTTTTACTATTATTTTTACTATTATTATTATTAATACTGTGATAACAATTATTTGATAATGAATTATTATTTGAAGATTTAATATATACAAATCCTTTTTTAGTTAATTGAAAAGATTTTAATTTCATTAAACTTTTTGATTTAATTTTAGAATTTTTATTTTTTAAAGAAAATTTATTTTTTATAAAAAAACTTTTATTATATTCTAATTGCTCTAATCTTTTATGAATTTTTTTTTCTATTGTTTTATCCATTTTACCTATTTCTATTTTATCCATATTTTGAAGAATATCTGAAAATTTATTACTTAATAAATTATTTAACATTGACATTGTTGATAAAATAAATTTTGATTTTTTACTTTTTCCAAGATTAAATTTATCTGATTCTATTTCTTTTATATTTATAGTTCCTATATTTGAAATAATATTTTCTAAATTATTATAATTATTTATTGATTGTCCATTTGATATTTTCTTTAATATTTCTTCCTTTTGTTTTTCTTCTAATTCATTTTTTTTTTTTTTTTCTTTTTCTTTTTCAACTTTTTCTTTTTGAATAATTTTAATTTCTTTTTTAATATCTTCCATAATATAATAATAAATAAAAGCATTTTTTTCAACATTTTCCATAAAATAAGTAAATTCAGGTTGATTTTTATTTAAAAATTTAACACATAACCATCTACTTTGTTTATAAGCTTCAATAGATTTAGAAATATTTCCAAAAAATTCAAAGCAAACTCCTCTTAAATAAAAACAAAGAACCATATTAATAATATTATCATAAATATATTTTTTATTTTTCTTATTTCTACCTAAATAATCAGAATTTAAACCAGAATCAAAATCAACTAATAAAAAAAATTCTCTAAAACAAATATCAATTGATAACTTCTGATAAATTAAACTTTTTTCAAAATCCAAATTTTCTATTAATAAATTAGCTCTTAATAATAATATTTTTTGTAATATACTTAAAGTTTTTGCTTGTCTTATAAAAGAAATATAATTCATTATTCTTTCTGTGATTGCAAAATAAGAACATAATTGAGGAATTTGTCCTATTAATTTTGAATATAAACATAAATAATATATTAATGATAAATGAACTTGAACTATATATTCTATTCTATTTATATTTATTTCTTCATTTAAATTAATTGTTTTATCTAAATCTGTTCTTAAATTTAATGTTAATTTTTCTAAAATGAAAAATACTTGATTAAACCAAAATAATAAACTATAATTTTGATGTTGATTATTATTTGATATTTCTTTTTGATATTTATATAATTTTTTCCTTATTATTTTTAATATACAATTTGATTCTAAAATTTGATATTTCCATGAATCATTAAAATTATAATAGAAATTTTTTTTTGATTCTATTATTCTTAAAGCCTCTCTATATTTACATTGACTCATTAAATACATTAATTTTTTTAAAAATATATCATAATCTTCAGTTTTTAATATCGCCAATGATATTCTCCTACTTAATCTTTTTGGAAATGTTATAGAATGTTGATTTATAAATTTTTTTATTTCATCCATTAAGCTGTTTTTTTGTCTAATTTTTCAAATTCAATTATCTTTTATTAATTTTAAATATGTCATATAATTATAAAAATAATAAAAAAGAAAAAAGAAATTCAATAAAGAAAAAAAAAGAAGAAAATCTCAAATTAAAAAATCAAGAAATTGAAAAATTAAAAAAAAGTTTAATAAGAAAAATATATAATGATTTATATGAAGAAAATAATAAATTATATGAAATAAATAATTTTACATTTGAAGATTTTATATTTTATTTTTATAAAGATATAGAATCACATATAGATTTTAAGAATCCAGATTACTCAAAATTATTTAAAATAATGGATTTAAAGGTTAAAGCAAAATTTCAAAAAGAAAATAAATTAATAAGAATAAATGATAATGAAAATAAAATAGAAAAAAATAATGAAAATGAAGAAGATGATGATTGGAAATTAATATTTAAATATCAACAAATTTTATATGATGAAAAAGAAAAAAGAAAACAAAAAGAAAAAGAAGAAAAAGAAAAAAAATATTATGAAGAATTAAAAGAACAAATAAAAATGAAAAAAAATCCTATTGATGAAATTGAAAAAAAGAAAGAAGATGAATATTTATATAATGAAAAAGAAGCTTTCAAACAATTACAAAAAACGAAAATTAAAAATTTAGATAATATTCAAATGATTAATAAAGAAAATTCTTTAAAAAAAGATTTTCTTAAAAAATTAAATTTAGATAAAGAAAACTTTAATGAAATTAATAATGAAAATAATACTCAAGCTAAAAATTATAATAATAATATTTTAAAAAATTTTTTATTAGAAGAAAGTGAACAAGATAATTTAATTAGTAAATTAGTTGATCAAATTATGTATGAAAAAAAAATAAATAAATTAAATGATATTTTACAAAATGTAAAAGATAAAAATAAAGAATATAAACAAAAAAATCAAATTTCAATAAATAAAAAAATAATTAAAGAAGATAATAATAACTATAATTTTTTTTCTGATTTTTTAAACAAATAAATAAATATTAAAAAATATATTATTAAGAAAAAAAAATGAAATTATTTTTATATTTCTTAATCTTAATTTCAATTTCTTTTCAAATAATAAAAAATTTTCCAAAATTACAAAAAGGATTTAAATGTAATTCAAAAAAGCCATTAACAATAAAATATAAAGAAATAAATGGAAATAATTTTAATGATATAATTTCAAATAATAAAATATTTTTATTATATGCATCATCAACATGGTGTGATTATTGTTGTCAACAAAATTATATTCTTCAAAAATTTAAAAAATTAATAGAAAATGAAGAAAATATGATAATTAGAGACATTCAAATATATAATTTAATTGTAGATCAAAATTTCGATGTTTTACAAAAAAATAATATTGCTTTGTTTAAGGTACCTTCTTTATATTTATATTATAAAGGAAAGTTTATTCAATATAGTTCTTTCTTTCAAGAATATAATATTTTATTTTTTTTAAGAAAAATATTTCATCCAATAAGAAAATTAGAAAAAGAAAATGAAATATTATTATTTATGGAAAATCCACAATTTAAAATTAAAGTAATAGGATTTTTCCATGACACAAAAGAATATAAAGAAGAATTAAAAAAATTTAAAAATTACTCAAAATTAATAAGTTATAGATTTGATTTATCAATTGGATATTGTACAAATAAAACATTAATAAAAACTTTAAAAGAAAAAAAAATAGGAATATGGTTTGATACATATAGTTTAAATTCAATAGTATTAAAAAGATATGAAAATTATTATTATTTAGATTTATCTTTAAAAAGTATTTACATATATGATTTTTTATATTATAATACAGTATCTTCGATTGATGAATTAAGTCATAATAATAAAGATTTAGTTAATAAATTAATTACTCCAATAGCTTTATTCTTTATTGATACATCTTTTAATTTAAATAATTATCATAAAGTTTTAAATTATTTAATTGAATTAAGTAAAGATTATGATTTAAAATATATTTTTATGTTTATGGATGGTGGTGCTAAAAGTAAAACTAAAATTGAATTAGGTTTAGAAAATGATTATCCTACTTTAGTTATTCATTATTTAGAACAGAAAAAAAATTTTAAATTTCCTCATAATAAATTAGAATTTAATGATTTAAATATTAGAAATTTTTTAAATGAAACATGGAAAAATTCTTTTAATTTAAATAAAACTTTTGATAATAATTTAAATGATGAAATTAATCAAAAATATTTAGATAATCTTTCAAAAACTCAATTAATTAATTCTTTAAATTTTAATGATATTATTATTAATAAAAAGAAAAAAGTAGATATTATATTGTTTAGTATTAACTTAAAAAAAGATGATAATAAAACTTTAACTTTAACTAAAATAATAAAAGATACAATTGAAAAATTAAATTTTTTTGGAGTGAATTCACTTAGTTTTTGTACAATAAATAATTCAAATAAAGAAAATATAAATTTATATAAATTAATAGATAAAAACAATAAAATAATCTTATTTAGAAAAGATAATAAAGAAATAATATATAATGAAAAAACTTTAAGTATGTATAGAATGATGAAATGGATTGAACAAAATTCAAGTGTTAAATTTGTTCTTCCAGATTTTCCTCATATAAATTATGAAGAATTAGATAATTATTTAAATGAAAGAAATAAATTAGAAGAAAATATAAATAATAATAATAAAACAGATTTTGAAATTGATGATTATATTTCAATAAATACTGATTTATAATTTATATTTGTATATAATAAATTAATTATTAAATATATGTGAATATTTTTTATTTATATTATAATTAATTATTTTACTTTTTGTTAATTTGAATTCTAAATTTTTTTGATTTTTATGAATTTAACTTTTCTAATATTTGTTCAGTATATTTAAATAAAAAAGTTTGAGAACCTTTTTTATGTTTTATTTTAATAAATTGTAAATTTGTTGTTTCAGGACAATCAACAATATAAATTTCAAAAAATAACCCATCATTTACTTTATCTACTTTAAAAGAAAATTTTCCAATATTTTTAAAATTTAATTTTAATTGATTAAAAGATTCAATTAATTTATCTTTTAAATATTGTTTACTTTTACAAAATATACAATTTAAATCAAAGGGAAAATTATTATAATTAATTAAAACTGGATTTTTATTACAAAAACTATTACTATTATTTTGAAAAGTTTTAATTGGTTTAAAATCATTTCTTTTATTAAAACTTGGAGTAAAATTGATTTGACTTGAATATAAAGGTTTATTATTTTTATTATGAACATTATTATATCTATTATCCTCGGTTTTTAAATTAAATATTTTTTTTTGATTAATCATTCCATCCACATTTTCAGGATTACAATTATTATTCGTTGGAAAGCCTTTTCTAGTATAATTATTATTATTATTATTTATTTGTTTTTTATCTTTACTATAATTAATAACACTTTTAATTAACAATCTTTCTTTTCCTAAACTTTCACTTTTTTTCATTTGTCGACTATTATTTAATAAATTATTATAATTAATTTTTCTATTAGATTTTGAAGATCTAACTCTTTCAATAGTAGAAAAATTTTTATTATTATTATTTTCAGTAACAGAATTAGAAGTTAAAGATTCTATATTGAAAGAACCTCTTCTTTTAAAAGAATTAAAACTAAATTTATTATCTTCAATTCCACTTTTTCTAACTTCAATTACATTTTCAATTTTATCATTATAATTTTCAATTAAATTACATTTATCTTTAATGTATTTTAAAAATAAATCAGATTTTAAATCAGCCAAACTTTTTTTTCCTTCTCTGATTTTTTTCTTTAATTTCAAATAATAAATAGTACTAATATCATTATATAAATTTCCAATAATAGAAATTCTAATTTCTTCTTTATCAACATTATAATTTTTTTCAATATCAGAAACAATATCTTCATCAACAGGAATGATAATTTTATCAATAATTAATCCTTCATATAAAATAATTTTTCCATTAACTTTAAACAAATTAAACCAAGGATGATTTTTAATTTGCCTAATATTAATTCTTTTTAAAGGATCAACATTTAATAATCTTTTAATTAAATCAGAAGCTTCAAAAGAGATTTCATTAGGAATATTAAATTTACCTTCGCAAATTTTATTATATAAAATATCATTATTGTCATCATCAAAAGGTAAATAACCAAATAACATAGCATATAAAGTAATACCAGAGCTCCAAATATCAATTTGAGGAGCTTGATATTTGTTTCCATTTAACATTTCTGGTGCTGCATAACAAGGACTTCCACAAGGTGAACTTAACATATAATTATTTTTTGATGAAAATATATTACTTAAACCAAAATCTGCTATTTTTAATATATTATTTTTTTCATCTATTAATATATTTTCAGGTTTTAAATCACGATGTACTATTTTTAATTTATGTAAATATTCTATTCCATTTATTAATTGTTGATAAAATTTACATGCTTCTATTTCTTGTAATTTACGCTTTTTTATTATGTAATCAAATAATTCTTTACCTTCTATATATTCTGTTATTAAATAATATTTCTTTTCTGTTTGAATTATATTATATAAATTTATTATGTTTGGATGTCTTATTTTTTTTAATATTTTTATTTCTCTTTCTAATCTATTTTTATCGTTATTTTCTATTATTTTATTTTTTAACATTTCTTTTATTGCTACTTTTTCATTTGTTTGTTTATTTATTCCTAAACGAACTATACTAAATGTTCCTTCTCCTAATTTTTTTGTTAAGGTAAAATCACATATTTGAGAATGATTATATTGCTTTTTAGATAAATTTTCAGGTAGAGGTGTTGGAGGAATTGATAAGATTTCCTTTTTTATTATGTTGTTTTCTACTTTTTCTAATTCTTCTTCATTCGACATTTAATTAGAAATGTTAAATTTAATTAATTTATTTTAAATAATTTTAATATATTATATTTTTTTTTATTTTTCAAATATAAACTTTAGAGGATTTTTTTAAAGGGAAATTTAAAAGAAATTTATTGTTTTTCATAATAAAAAGTTTTTAATTATAAATTAATTGGATTTTTTTGAAAATCATTCAATTTATTTTAAATTATTTTTTTCAATAATTAAGAATAAATAAAAATTTAAAAATTAAAATAATTCAATTAAACAATACATTAAATTTATAAAAAATCATAGAGAAAAAAAAAAATGAATAATAAAGTAGAAAGACCAAAATTAAAATTAACAAATGTGGCATTTAAAAATGTAAAAAATATAAAATATATAAATACCAAAATAGAGAAAATCAAATTTTAAGCTTCCAACAAATACAACATCAAGTGTTCAAATATATAGAAAAAAGCATTCAAATAATTTACATAGTTCAATAAATCCAAGTTCATTAGCAAGATATGTAGGATTAATAAAAAATTTTAGTCCAATGAGAAATAATAGTAATAAATTTAGTTTAAAAAAAAAATCAAATAATGAAAAAAATATAGAAATTCAAAATAATAAAAATCACTCAAAAGATTTTCAAACTTCATCTCAATTTATGAAATATAAAACATTAAAACCTTTTAATAAAAATAATAATAAAACAGTAAAATCAATAAATACAAATAATTATATTATAAATACTTTAAATCTTTCAGAAAAAAAAATAATAAATTCAAGTTTAGAAAAGCAAAATGAAACAATGGATTTAGAAATAAATATGAAAAAATTAAGAAAAGAAAAAGAAGAATTAGAAAAAAAATCTCAAGCTCAAAAAAAATTAATTCAAAAATTAATAGAAGACAATGAAAAAATGGATAATAAATTTAATGAAATATACGAAGATAATATGAGGTTAAGAAATAAATTAAATTCATATAAAGATACTCAAGAACAATTAATAATGTTAATTAAGTTAGTTCAAAAAACAGGAGTTGATGTTGAAGGAATAATTGATAAATGGAATAATGAAGTTGAAAATGAAAATAATAAAGAAGATAAAGTTATTGATAATAATAATAATAATAATGAAAATAAAAGTGCTTTTACAGATTTACAAAATACTTATGAATTTAAATTAGATTCTTCTTTTACTCCTATTACTATTGATGAAAATCCTAAAGAAAAAAATGAAAAAAAAGAAATTGTTCCTAAATTAAATTTTAGTAATTTACATAGTAGAATTAGAAATAATGATAATAAACAATTTAACATTAATAATAAAGATGAAATTAAAGGAAATAAAAGAAATTTATCTCAAGGTAATTTTAATAATGATGAAAAATAAAATTTATTTTTTTTTATTTTTTTTTTTATTTACTTGTTTTTACAATTCATAAATCATTAAATTTATAAAATCGAACTTTTGATATAAAATTTTAAATTAAAATTTAAATTTTTAATTTTTATCATAAAAAAAATAAAACAAATTATTTTTTAACTAAAAAAAATAATTTACTTTCCACTTATTTCAAATTTAAAAAAAAATATTTATAATAATTGTAAAATGAATGATTTCAACAATAAAGAAATGTTATTTTATTTATTAATCCATGCAACAATTTTTGTCTTTTCAAATATATTCAAATTAATAGGACCAACAAAAAACAAAAAAATAATATCCTCAACAAATAATGAAACAAATAAAATTGAACAATTACAAAATGAAATAAATGCTTTAAAAAATGAAGCAGAAATACATAATAATCAAAATGAATTTGTAATTTATTCAAAAATAAAAAGAAAAATAAATAAATTAGAAGAAGAATTACAATTACATAAAAATAACCAAAAAAATAATTCTAATCAAAACTTTGAAAACGAAAATAAAGAAATTAAATTTTTTGCAAATATGATAAATTCATATTCTTCTTCTTCATCTATTTATACTAATTTTTTTATGTGGATTATTGTTTTAATTGAATATTACCTTCTAAGAGAAAAATATTTTATTTTTAATTATGATAATTATAAAGGAAATATATTAATAGAATATTATCATAATAAAAATGATAATTTAGTGAAAATTCCAATAAAAATAATATTAATATGTGAAACTATAGTATTAAACCAATTAAATAATGCATTTAAAAATATCTTTTAAAAATAATAAATTAAATAACTTAATTATATAAATATTAAGGACCTTGAATTTTAACTTCTTTTTCATCTAATTTTTCTTCATTTTTTTCTTTTTGTTCCATTTCAATAACTTGATTATTAGTATGACTTTGAGGTAAATCAACAGGATCTTCAACTAATCTATGATAATCACCTTTAATTCTTCTATATTTACAGCAAATATAAATATATAATAATAAAACAATAACATAAATTATAGGAATTGCAATTAAAATATATTGAATATTACTATCATAATCTTCATAAATAGTACAATTTTCATCAATTTTTCTCCCTTCAACATAAAATGCATTAACTAAATTATCTTTACCTTTATTTTTCTCAAAAGTAATATTATATATTATCCCTATTTTTTCATCATATTCATTTAATATTAATGAATCATGACTAAATTCAATATTATTACCATATAAATTAGTAGTATTTGAAATAATACAATTTAGATTTTCAGAATAATATTTATATCTAGAACCTTCTCTACAAGGAGTTGACATTGTATTTACTTCATTTGATAAACAAATTGGACATCCTGCTTTTCCATCCCATTCAAAATAATATTCACATTTATCTTTCTTTATTAATGTTGGAGCCCTATAATTTAATATATTATCGTTATTTAATGAATCTTTTGAACATTTTAAAAATAAATAACTTTCTATTTTCTTACCATTGATATATTCACAATCATCTCCATTTTCATATTTTATTATCACTCCTCTTATTTCATTTTCTTTTACAACTTTAATACTTTCTATTTTATTACCTAAATTATTCAATAATTTTTCATTTGTATTATTATTGCTTTTAGTAAGAGAATAAATATAAGATGGAACATTTTTATTTTTCTTATCTTTAATAGTATAGGAAAAATCACTAGAAAAAAAAATTTTGGGTGATTTATAAGAAATAAAATATAAATTACTTTCTTTATCTCTTATAGGACCATATAAAGAAGAATAACATAAATTTTGAGTCATTTTACATAAACTACTTTGAACATTTTCATAATTACTAATAATATATTTTTGCATAATAGATTTTTGAGTTAAAACATTATAAATAACACATTCAGTTCTATCTTCATTAGCTTTAGTAAATTCAGGGCATTTTTGACATTTTTCTTCATTTCCAAAATTAATTTTAATAGTATTTTCTTCACATTTAATGCATTTACCTTTCTGAATATTTAATTCATATCCAGGTAAACATTCAGTACAAGTAATATGACCTTCAGAATCTTTTATTTTTAAATTTGTTGGACATTCATCACATTTATATCCTCCTCCTTCTTTTGTATTTGTAATTAATATTTTTTCTATATATATATTATTACTATTTATTTTAATATCATGCTTTCCTTTTTCTAATATTATTTTATCTTCATTTTTTATTTCTTTTATATAGGGAATATTATCTATTATTAAATATATATTTGATTTTAAAGTTTTATTAATTATTTTATATTTTATTGATAATTCCCCTTTATCATTTATTATTTCAATTACTTTATTAAATTTCTTTTGTCTTTCTGCATTATAATAAGATATTTTATTTAAATTTCCTTCACAAGGAATACATTTATTTCCATCAATAGAATATTGGTCATTAGGGCAATAATCACATTGAGAAAAAGTATCATTAATTTTTTTAAAAAATTGTCCCATAGAGCATTTCTCACAATTAATAAAACTATTATTTTTTTTGTTAACTTCAATACAATTATCTTTAATTAAATCAAAAGAAACTTCTTGTTGATTATTTTTAACATTACATTTATTATCAATAATCATATAATAATTATCATCATTGCAATTAGGATAAGGAACACAAGATTCAATTCCATTACCATCAAAACTTAAAGTTCCTTCTGGACAATCTAAACATTCCATTTTTTGATTATCATAATATTTTCCTTCTTCACATTTTTCACAATGATCACTTCCTATATTTGAAAAACCAGTTAAACATTTTTGACAATTCAATGAAGATGTTTCTAAACCTGAAATTTCTAAACTTTCTATTTTTAAATTTAATTTTTCACTTTGAGGACTTTTTACTGTTTTTATATATTGCCATAAAAAACTATAATAACCTGGTTTTAAAGGATATTTTACTTCAATATATTCATTAGTACTATTATTATTTATTTTTTCATCAGATAATTCAGTTAAATAATTTATATAAAAACGAAAAATTCCAGTTTTTTTTCCTTCTTCAATTAAAGTATCTTTTTTATATTTAAATTTTAATTCTCCTTCTTTAATTAAATAGAAATTTTTAGATAATTGAGCAACATAAGTATAATCATATTTTTCATTTGAAAAAGCATTTCCAGTTTTTAAATTTTCATTATCATTTGAATAAAAAGAATTACAATAATGATTTTCATTATTTCCTATAATAACAAAACATTCATTTTTAAAATCTAATATTGATTCTTCAGTCCATTCATTATATTTTCCATCTATTCTAAAATTTCCTCCTGTTGAATATGTATTTATTGGACAATTTAAACATTCAAATTTATTATTTTGTATATTAAAATTTAAATATTTTCCTCCTTCACAAGAATGACAGTCTAAATTTTTTTGAGAAGGAGGAATTTTTTCTTTAAAAATATCACATTGTTCAGGATTATGAATGTATATATTTCTTTTTAGTTCTGATGAACATTCTGTTATTATTACTTTTATTGAGTCATTTTGACATTTTGGTAAAGATATTATTTTAATTATAATTACAAAGAATATTATATCTTTTAGAAAAGGCATTTTTTCAATAATAGTTTTTAATATTTTTAAATATTTTAAAATTATTCTTTTATTTATGGGAAACTTTAATTGTAGAAATTGTAAATGTAATAAAGAAATAGATGAAGAATTTGAAGAGGATTTTTATCAAGAGAATAATAAATACGACACAAATGTTGGAGAAAATTTAAATAATAAAAATGAAAATTTAAAAGATAAAATCCCTATTTCTATTAATAAAAATATTATTAATGAAAATATTATTACTGTTGAAGGAACTGTTCCTAATTATAATATTAAATCTATTGAAGTTAATAATACTATTAATGATAATAAAAATTTAAATGAAGGAATAGATATAAATAATAATAATATAAATAAGAATGATATTAATGACATAAACAAACAAAATATTAATTTAAATTCTAATAAAAATATTAATTTAAATAAGATAGATAATAATAATGATGAAAATAAATTGAAAAATAATCAAAATCAAAATAAAGATATTAATATAGAAATATTAAATAATGATAATATAACTCCACCTTTAAATCAAGAAAATAAAGATTATATGAAAGAAAAAGAAATAAAACTAAAGAATATAAATAGAAATATAAATAATATTTTTGAAGATGGTTCATCAAATATGAATATATCTAATCCAGAAAATACGCAAATTATGAAAAAAGATATTTCATCAATATTTAAAAATAAAGAAATAATTAACTTAAATTCATCAAATAATATATCAAATAATAATATTCAAATAAATAATCCGAATCAAATAAATAATAATAATAAAAATAGTAATAATAATATATCATTGAAAAAAAAAATAAAAACAAAAATCCAAACAAAATTAAAAAAAGAAAAAGAGCCAGTAGATAATTTAAGAAATAAAAGAAAAGATTCAAAAGGAAAAAATTCATATCAAAATGAATCATCAGATATAAGAATAAATGTAAGTGATAGATTTCAAATAAATAATTCATTAAAAAATATAAAAGAATATGATATAGGAAATATAAATTTTGGAATAAATTTAGAAGAAGAAAAATTAACTTTAAGAGAGCAAAAATTATATGAAGAAGTTCAAAAACATTTAGAACAATTTTATCCTCCTGATAAATCAGAAATTAACTTAATTCATAAAAATTTAGAAAAAATATCATTAAAAACTATATTAACTGATGAAAAGTTAAATCAAATTTTAAAAGATGAAAATACTATAATTTATCATGGTGAATTAAATAAATTAATCAATTATGAAATAAATCCTCATAGTAAAATGTATTCAAATAGATTTTGTCTTTTAACTTCTAACAATTTTAAATATTATAAAAGCAAAGCTCAATTTTTAAGAAATTTAAATCCACTTTGTATTATTCCTTTTAAAAATATATTAAGAGTAAATTTTGGAAAAATTAAAAAAACTTCAAATACAATTGATCATATTATTATTTGTAATAAAAGAGGTGTTATTAAACATAATAATGATGATTCTACTTTTAAACATTTGTTTGAAAATATTGAAAATACTAGTTTTTTAAATAGTCCTGAAAATAATGAAAGTTTATTGATTTTCACTTCTGATAATATCCAAAATCTTTATAAATGGTTTATGTTAATTCAATTTATGATTGAAAGGTATAGAAAAAATAATACAACTGAAAATAAATATAATGAAAAAGAAAATTGTAATAATAAAGATAATAAAAATAATGATGAATATAATAATAATAATAATAATAATAATAATAATAATAATAATAATAATAATAATAATAATAATAATAATAATAATTAATAATAATAATAATAATAATAATATAGAAGATGAAAATTGAAAAAATAAAATATATTGAATGATTGAAAAAATATTATTTTTTATATTAAATTTATAAAATAAAAATTTATATACAATAAATTAGAATCTAATCTAAATTTTATTTTTATTTATTATTATTATTTTTATCATCAGGATTAATATTAATAGTATTATACAAAAAATTATTATTAAAAGAAGTATCATTATTTATATTTTTACTAGGAATTATTTTACCATTAAAAATATCATCAGAAATACTATGAAAAATATTATAATTATCAAAAGAATCAATGCTATTTACATTAGAATTATTTTTTGTAGGATATAAATTATTTATACTATTACTAGGATAAGGAATAATTTGACTATTATTAGAAGGAATTAAAATTTGTTG
>JAJJLU010003943.1:0-23450 GCA_023807065.1 Isotricha intestinalis
CCATTTTTTATATATCGAACATATATAATGACACATATATTACATTTTTTAAAAAATAATTTTTCACAAAAAAATTCATCATTTTTCCAATCTAAAATATATTTTTTTAAATATTTAAATTTAAAGAAAATTATATGACAATTCATTCAATTAATAGTGAATTTTCCTAATTTTCCCATATATTTTCACCTATACCTCTTAATAAATTAAATAGACTTTAAATTCAAATTTTTCATAATATTCATTTGTTCAAATGAAATTTTTATAAAATATAAATTCTTGAAATTTAATATAATATTATAACAAGATTATTATAACTAATTTTAGTTCTTTTGTTGATTTTCTTAAGATATTTTGTTAGTTAAAACATTTAATTAAAATTATATTTTGTGAATTTGATTAATCAATTAATTTACCATAAATCTTTATAATAATTATTATTTTAAGAATATTAAAATTTTTAAATTTATTTTTTCATTATTTAATGAATTCAATTTTTTATTTTAGGGATATAAATATTCAATGATTTTTAAAAAAAAATATTTAATTATTCAATGAAATTTTTGTCGCACCGTCAATGAATTTTAGAAATATATATAAAAGATAGTTTAATTTTCTTTTTAAATTAATGGATTAAGAGATTAATTTCAATTTTTTAAATTTATATTTAAAATAAAATAAACCAACTCTTTTAGTTATGTCAATTTAAAAATAAAAAAATCCTTAAAAAAATGTAAAAATTTTAAATGACATTAATTTTTATTAATTTTTAAAAATAAAAGATTAAAATAAATCAAGCTGATATAAGGATGTTTTAGTAAATATATTAAAATAAATATACTTTAATAAACTCAAAATTTTTAAAAATTGATAAACTGGTTTATTATTATATTAAGCTAATTTAAATATATATTCCGGTTTTTATTTTAAAAAATTTCCAAAAAATTTAATTTTTTTATTAAATTCCCTTAATAAATATTATACCTTTAAACAAAAAAAAATATTATCTAATAAATGTAAAAAAAATAAAAAAATGAACATCGAAAAACACAAGAAAAAAAAACCAGATTGGAGGCATGGAAAAGTTGCAAAACTTTTATTATATTTTATATTAGAGACATATGAATATATTCAAGATACTGATTTTACAAAAGGAATAATATTAGATGAAAGACCTTTAACTCAAATTTTAATAGAAGAAACTTCAAAAAATACAATTGGTCATTATTCATTAATAGCAAAAAAAACAATATTAGGAAAAAGACATTCATTATTAAAAGATAAAAAACAAGAAAAAAAATTATATGAAGAAAGAAATGTAAAATTAATATATTTTTCTTTGTTAAAATTTAAAGGTTTTATTCGATATATGACTTATCAAGAAATATCATTTAGAGATATAAGGAATGCTTCTTGTTATTTAAAGCATAATTTTTATAAAGAAGGAACTTATATTATGAGAAAACATGACAAAAGTACTGCTTTATATGGAATAATTACAGGGAAAATTTCAATAAGAGAAATTAATTTTATTGATAAATATAAACAATTTTATTTTGATAATATCAGAGGAAATGATATTGATGAAGATTTAAGAAATTTAGATAATATTGATTATGAAATTTTTATGAGTGATTTGGAAGAAGAAAATGAATTAGATGATGATTATATTATTTTTAGTGATGGAGATAAAAATTATTCTTCTAATAATGATTATAATAATGAATTAATTAATAATAATCAAAATAATAAAATTGAAAGTATTGAAAATAAAATTGATTTTAAGAAGATTAGAGTAAATAAAAGAAGAGCTACTTTTGAAATTAAAAGAAAAATAATTTTATCTCCTCTAAGAAAAAAAAAATTAAATAAAGTAAAAAGTAATGTATTGAAAAGAAATAAAGTTCAGTTTTCAAAAAAAAATAAAAACCAAAAGAGCAGTATTGTAACACAAAGAAATAATAAAAACAATTTATCAAAAATAAATTCAAGATTATTTTTAAAAAAGCTAACTCTAAAAAGTAAAAAGAATATAAATTTAATGAAAAAAAAAAAGAAAAATAAAATAATAAAATCAATAAAAAAATATCAAACTCCAGAAGATTTAAAAGATAATGTAACCACATTAAAAAATTTTATTTTAGATTTTGAAAATGAAAGAATAACATTAAGTGAAGGATTATGTTTCGGAGAATGGGGATTAATATATAATATACCAAGAACAACATCAATTTACTGTTTAAAAGATACAAATATATTTTATTTAGAAAAAAAATATTTTGACCAATTATTATATCAAAAATTTTCAAAGGCTGATATTAAAAAAGTTCATTTTATTTTAAATAAATTTCCTTTTTTAAAAAAGGATTTAAAATTTAAATATTTATTAACAAAAATTACTCCTGTATTTTTTGATAATGGAGATATAGTTTATACTCCTTTTGATGATGCAAAAATAATTTATTTATTATATCGAGGAGAAGCTTCATTATGTAAATTAAATATTAATGTTCAAAATAAAGAAGAATATTTAAATAAAAAAAATGATTTAAAAGTTATTATTGATTTTATTGAAGGTGGAATTTGTGGGTTAGAAGCAGGACAAGAAATTAAAAAATATGAGTATTGTCTTCTTGTTAAAAAAGATTTTACTATTTTTTTAAGAATCAATGTAGATTTTATGAATAAAAAATATTCAACTTTTAAAGATTCTATAAAAGATCTTTATATAAATTATAAAAATGTTATTGAACATTTTAAACATAAGAAAAAAATTCTGGAGCAAAGTTCAAGTGACAAAAATAAAAATAAAATTAATTTAAGTGATGAATTTCAAATGAGAAGATCTTTTTCTAATTTTCAAAAAAGAAAAAATAATTTATCAAATATAATGACTGTAACTAATAATATTTGGGAAAGAAATTTTAATTCAAATAACAAAAAATTAAAAAAAAATAAACCCAAAATTTCTTTGAAATATAATTTGAAAAATTTTCCTTTTTCAAACAGAAATTCAATTAAAAAGTTGTCAAATAATTTCTCAGAAAGATTATTTTTAACTACAACAAATAATAATAGTAATTATAATAGTCATATTTATAATACAAATCATCAAAGTAAAATTATTAAAAGTGAAAATTTTTCTTCTTTTGATGACAATGATTTAATTATGCCTATTATAAAAGATAAAAATGAGAAAGAAAAAGAAAAAGATATTAAAAAAAATTTAAATAAAAATATGAATAAAAATGAAATTCTGAAACAATTAGGTTTACCTTATCCATTTAAAAGTATTAAAATAATAAAAGGAAAAAATTATTTTAACACAGGAAAATATGAAATACCTTTGTTAACTAATGTAAAAATATAAATAAATTGTTTTATATTATTCAAATTTTATATTTAATAAAGTAATTAAATAAAAAAATATAATATATAATAAAAAAAAGGTAAATTAATAAAAAACATACACAAGAATTAAAATTTTATTTCTTTTAAAACATATAATAAAAATAAAATCCAAAATTTTCTCCTCGTTAACATAAATTTCATTTATTTCAACTTAATATTATAGGAATAATTTCTACAATTTTTTCGACTTTTTTTAATATAAACAATAATATCTTTTAAACTTTCTTATTAATTAGTTGTAATAAAATATAAAATATTCCTTTAATTAATATATTGATTTAAATTGTTTCTTGTTTTATTTTTTCATATTTTATCTTAATTTATAATTCTTAATTATTTCATCTATTTTTTTAAATTTGAATTATCTATAAATTGTTCATCAAATTCTTTCCCTAATGTTATATTACCATTATCTGCTATTATTTTAAATGTTTCATTGTTCTTTCTGACCCATTAATTTTTTTTATTTATTAAATTCAATTTAAATTAAATAATTTGAAAACACCCAAAATTAATATCTTATAAATAAAAAAATCAAGAAATAAATAAAAAATAATTTTTTTATTCTCTCTAATGATAAAAAATAATATTACATAAACATTAAATATCAGAAAAACATTAATAGAAGAGTGATTATTCATTTCTAACCTTGATTTTTTTCATTTCCTTTTTTTTTCTTTCCACAACACCCTTCCTTTTTTTTTTTATCATTATTTTCTTCAATTTTAATTCCTTTATCATTTTCATTTATAAATTCATCTTGATAATTTTCTACCACTTCATTAATTAAGTTTTCAAAAGCTTGATTAACATTGATATTATTTTTTGCAGAACATTCAAAAAATTTAATGTTATATTTTAAAGCAAATTTTTCTCCTTCTTCTTTGCTAACTTTTCTTTCATCCTCTAAATCACATTTATTTCCAATTAATATTAAAGGTACTTTTTCATAATTTGTTTTATCCTTAATATCTTTTATCCAATTTTCTAAATTATTTAAACTATTTCTATCATCAATCGAATAAACTAATAAAATTCCTATACAATTCTTAATATATTGTACTGATATTGATTTAAATTTCTCTTGACCTGCTGTATCCCATATTTTTATTTTAATTTTTTTTTCAATATTGTTTACTTTTATTGTTGTATCTTTTATTAAACAATTAAATCCTATCGTTGCGATCATTTCAGGGTAGAATTTATTATTCACATATACTGATGATAAATTTGATTTTCCTACTCCTGAGTCACCTAATGTTCCTAGTTGAATTACTTCACGAATTATTTTTTCTTCCATTTAAATTTCTTAAATGAATTTTTAAAAATGATAAAATTCAATAATTTTTTTTTTATAATTTTTATTTTGTTTTTTTTCTTTTTTGTTTCATGAATATTTATGTTTAATATAAGGTTTAAATTTTATTTGCTTTTTATGAATTCTTTAATAAATCTTGAATTAATTATAAATTATTTGGAATTTAATTTCCAAATAATAATTATTGATAATAAAATAAATTAAGTATTTAAAATATTGAATTATTTGTTTAAAAATTAAAAAGGGTATGTTGGAATATTTAAAGTTGAAAAAAGAAGTATTTCAACATTTTATTAAAAACAACACCTATGAATAAAACATCCAATAAAAACAAATTATAAAAATAATAAAAATTTCTTATTGAAGAACTTAAAAAGTAAAACCAGATTTTTCCTGAGCATGTAAAGTTAAAAATTATAAAAAAGAAATTCATACTAAATATTATAAATGCATAAAATGTTTAATTAAAAAGTGTATTTAATTGAATTATACTAATAAAGAAGAATTTTTAATGATATTCGTAAAATATATTATTCAAATAAATTAAAAGAAATTATAAATAATAAATTTATTTATTCAATTTTACCAAAAATCAAGTTCAATTTATTGAACTAAGTAGAAAAAAAGTTATAAATAAATTTAATAATTTAGAAGAATTATATGTTTAATTGAAATCTAATTTGAAATTAAATCAAAATAAATTGTTTTAAAATAATTAATTTTTAATCAAATCAATGAAAAAATTTCATAATAAATAAATTCGAAGAAAAATGATTAAAAAAAATATTTAATTAAAATCTTTATAAAATAAGTGAATTAAACCTTTTTAGTGAAGTAAAAAATATATTGATTTACTATACCAAAATTAAAATATAAAAAATATAGAATATTAAAAATAAAATTCATTTTTATGATTTAATCATTATTCTTGTTTACTTAAAGCAAAAAAAAGAATAGTCAAAATAAAAGATTTTGATTAATAATGGAGAAATTAATAATTCTTGTCAAATATTGGCTCAGTTAATAAAGATTTTTCAAATATTTCAATAGAAAAAAGAATACATTATAACTAATCTAAGTATAACTGATAATTCATTTTATTTAATGTTGATTAAAAAATATAATTTTATATGACAATTTAAATCATATTAATAGAGTAATGATAAAAATAAGTCAAAGTTTAGAAAAAGAAATCATTAATAAATGTCTCCAATTTATTGATTAAATTTAAAAAAATGAATATATAATAAAAGTACAAAAATTTAATGTAAAAAATAATTGATTCTGAGATTTCTATTTTCTATTTTTTTAATTCAAATTTAAAACTTACTATAAATAAAAAAATAAACAATATAATAAATAAAACTAAAATAAATTTTTTCGAGTAATAACAACCTTTATTATCATCAATAGAGAAAAATTTATAATGAAACAATAAAACAGAAATAGATAAATTTAGTTTATCCCAAGCATCGAAATTGTCAGGAAAAAAAAGATGAAAAATCCCGTTATTCCCTGTAATAGTTTTAATTTTATTCTTTTCATATATTTTACCTATTATTTGATAATTTTGATAACAATAATTTCTACATAAAAATCCTAATTGACAATAAGGAAATTCAATATAATATTTAAGTTCCTTATTTTTATCTAATATTTCTAAATAAAAAAAATGAGAATTTTCTCGTTCTCTAATATAATAATTTTTAAAACCATCTAAATATTTAATATGATAAATTTTTTCTTTTTTACAACAAGAAAATTTGTTTTGTTTTATAACATTTGAAATTTCAAGTTGATTAGGTAATTTTAAATATATACTAAACTCCCTTGATTGGTTTGAACAACATTTTTGCTGAAAATAAGTAGTTAATATTTTACCAAAAAATAAAATAACATATCTTTCATCATTTTTATGAAATATTTCATATTTAACTATATTATCACATTGACATTCTAAAATTTCTATTAACTGTTTAATTGAGATATCTTTTATCACCGTTAAATAATCTAATGTTTCTTTTATATCATTACTAAAATTATATACTTCTTTAGCTTTTAGTTCATTTGATTCATTAGTTAGTGTCGAATGGGAAAATTGTAAATTCATTTCATTTAAATTTTCCATATTTGATTTTGTATTTTTTTTTTTTAAAATAATAATTTAAAAACTCTATTTTTTTTGTTTATAAGGTTTAATATAAAAGCAATACATTATTTTAAAATATTTAAAATGTTTATCTTCATTCTTTATTTTAATACTTTATATCTTTTGTAATAATGAAAAACAAATACCTAAAACATTTTTAGATAAATGTATAATTTAAATAAACCAAATAAATTGGTGGATAATTAAGAATAAACCTATTTTCCCAAAAAATGAATAGTACTTCCTCAAATAAGGAAAGATAAATAAATTAAAAAAGTCAAATTACTTTCCAAGTAAATAAATAGATAAATCTCATATAAATGGAATAATTTCATAAGGAAAAATATATATCTATGAGAGTTTGACATCATCTCTATTATCTATGTTGCCAGTGTCAATAAACTAACTTTTAAATATGAATAATATTTTAATTTATATGTCTCTAATTCATTGAAACTTACTTACTTCAAATTCAAATATAATCAAAATAATATTCAAATTTATCTAATTTATATTTTTTGAAGAAGTCCTAATATAAATTGTTAATATTTATTTTTAATGTAATTTGGAAAATATATATAATATTATTATTTAGGTTTAAAATTAATAAAAAATTTTTTTCTGATAATTCTCAAATTTTAAAATTTTATTCCAGAAATTGTTAAGATTATCTCCATATTAAATATATTTCAAAGAGCTTATCTATATTTATTATAAATGAAAAATATGATAATATTATTTGATTTTATCTAATTGTAAAAAATAAAATAGAAACTAAATTATTTTCCTTCAATTGAAAAAGAAAAAAAATTACAATAATAATAAATGATTCATCAAAGTTAATACAGTTAAAATAAATACATTTTTATTTAATTATTAAACACTAATAATTTTATTTTAATTTTTTTAAATGAAAGAAATATTCTTAAATCCACTTCATTAAAAAATTTCATTCAATCTATCTTCATATATCTTACAATTTGCAGTTAAATCAGCACATTCTTTACAACATTTGTTATATTGACATTTTATTTTTTCATTTCTTATTTCATTAAAAGTTTCAGTTTTACAAATAAAATTAATTCCACAAAAATATTTTTCTTTATATTTAGAAGCAATTATTCCTTTTTTATTAATTAATTTTCCTTTTTTTATTTTTTTTTTTTGAATATTTTTAATCATACAATCAACACAAAAACAATTTCCACTTCTACATTTTTTATCAGAACAACAATTACACGTTAATTTGGAAGAACCACAATAATATAAATTATTTAATTTAATGGGAGAGTTTATTTCAGAAACATGATTTATTTCCTTTGTTTTACCTAATTTTAAATTATTCAAATCAGAATTTACTAAAATATCTATTGATTTTACATCTTCATTATTATTATTCGTATTACTATTATGATTATTACTTTGTTTTTCTTGATGATAATTTTTATCATTAAATGAATAAGTATCATTTTTTTTTTCCTTATTTACTAAAGAAAATAAACCTTTTCCTGATTTATTGAGTAAACTATTTTTATCAAATAATTCAACGATATTATATTTATGCATTTGAATTATATGTTCTAAAAAATCAAAACAGTTAAAATTTTTATTACATAAAATACATTTACTTTTTCCTCCTTTACAGAATAAATAATGTTCTTTTAATTGATTTCTTGTTTTAAATATTTTTCCACAATTATTTTGACATGGAAAATTTACTTGTTCTAATATTTTTTTTAAACCATTATTTTCAATAAAATTTTTATGTTTACATTTTTGGCATTTTTCTTCTTTACATTTCCTACAAAAACAAAAATGACAATTTTCACATTCCAATGGATTTGTTAAAATATCTTCACATATTTCACAATTTAAAACATTTAAATTATCCATTTTTTTTATATTAAATTTGCGTGTCGTTTAAAAAAAATCCGGAAAATTTATTTAAAATCAAAAAAAAGAAAATTTTAACAAATAAGATTAAAACTTTATATCCTTTAAAAAATTATTATTTTTTTAAGGTTGTTCAAGAATAACAACAGGTTTTTTTATTTTAATACATTTGGTTTTTGGAGGCTCAATTTTAGGTAATTCTTTTTCTTCTAAATTATTTAAAGTTTTTCTTGTTTTATCTTTTATTTGAATTATAGTTCCTTTAGCAATTTTTCTCTTTGATTTATTTGAATATTTCTCTTTTAAACTATCTACATATGTTTCAAATTCTGAATTTAATTCATAATTCTTTACTTTTTGTGTTAAAGGAATATCTCTATTAATTCATAATATGAATTTTACATATGCAAATTTTCTCTTAATTGAGATTTTGTATATGATATTAGTAAAGTTATAAAAAATACTTTTAAGAATTTCATTTATTTATATTATTGGTTATCGTATTATAAAGAAAAATTTTTTTTTTATTTTTGATAAATATCATATAATATTTTATTATAAAAAAATTCTAAGTTTTTATCTTTAAATTTTTAAGGATGTTTAATAAAAATTCTAATTTTAATTTAAAAAACTCCTAATCTATAAAGAAAAATACTAATAATGCCTAATCTTTATCTCCATCAAAAAACCTTAAATCAGAACTACAATAAAAAGCTAAACATAAGAAATAAAAAAATCCTTAAAAAAAAAATCAAAAAAAATAGAATAAAAGTCACAATCCAAAAAAAAAATTAAATAAAAAATGAGATCCCTTCTACTCTTAGCATTAGTATCATTATCACTTTCAGTTGTAGAAAAAAAATCAGAAATAAAGCCAGTTCCAGTATTGGAATGTTTATTAACAAGTGACATAATAGTAAAAGATGTTACAGCAGTATATAAAGCAATTAAAAAATATTCTGAAGACAAAGATCTTCTTGCATTAATTTCAACAGTAATGGCAGTTTATCCTGAATTGGAAGCAGAAGTAAGAAGATGTTTAAAAGCTGAAATTGTTCTTGAAAAGAAGAATATTCCTGCAAAAATTAAAAAAATTTGGGACTCTATTCCACAACATACTCAAAAATTGATTAAAAATGCTGCTAAAATTTTAGGAAAAAGATTTGCTGAAAAAAATTGTAAAAATTTGCTAAAAGATGATGATATTTGTTCTCTTATCACTGATTATATTGATGATCTTTAAAAAAATTTGAAAGTTTTAGTATTAGTTTTTTTAAAAAAAGATTAATATAAAATATGGAATAAGCTTAATTTTTTTTTTTTTTCTTAAAAATTTTTTTATTTTATTTTAAAAAGTTTTACTATGGATGGTTTTTTTTTCCCTTTTTCTGATTTTTTTCAAAATTAGTTAATTGATTTAAGATTTTAGATTAAGATATTGGTTATTAAAATAATAATTAATATTTAAAAATAATTATAAAAAAATTCATTTCAAAAAAAATTTCTATATTTAAATACCTCATATAAATTTAACAAACTCATATTAAAATTTAATAAATTAATTTAAAATAACTTATTCAACGACTTTTTCCAGGTTTAAATAACCTATTTTTAATTTGAACCCAAAAGACATATAAAACAGGTAAAAAGAAAAATAAACTTATACTCATAATAAAAATAGCAACCATATCTTTAGTATTTAATATATAAATCCAAGAAAAAACAAAGAAAGTAGTATTATCATCAGTAGGTTTTAATTTTTCTCTTGAAACAAAAGCTTCAAAAGCTATATAATAACTAAATATTAAATTTATTATTATCATTAAAACAAAAAAAATAAATCTACCAACATTGTTTTCACCAATACAATTATCAATCCAATTACAATGATGATCAAATCCATTTATACATTTTTTACAAATATGACAATGTTTAACTTTTATATTTTTTTGACATTTACAATAAGGACAATAATTATTTATATAAAATTTATTTTCTACCATTTCTAACCAAGTTAAATCTATATTTGAACTAACTATTCCAGGATCACTTAAATGAACTAAAATAAAAGAAATAGATAAAAGAGTTAATATAATAAAAAACAATAAATTATTTATGAAAGTATTATAAAAGGGTAAAAGAATAAAATAAATTAAAAGAGCACTTAAAAAATGAAGAATAATACAAAGAAAAGAATCAATTAAGTGATTTTTATTTCCAAAACATTTATTATTATTATTAAATTCCCTATTATCGCTATAAATACAATATTTCATTGGTTTACTTTCAGTAATAACTCTAAATATATTTTCAAAATCTTTATTATTATCTTCATTATTACTTATAATATCATAAACACTTTCACCATTATTATTTTTTTTATAAATATCAGCACCTTTAAATAATAATTTCTTAATTAATTTTGGTCGTAAAGTGTGTATAGCAATATGTAAAACAGTTTGTCCTTTATTATCAACTTGATTCACATCATTCATCCAAGAAATTAGGAAATTAATAGAATTTTCAGCAGTAGAATTAACAGCCCAATGTAAAGGAGTATTTCCGTTAAAATCTCTATCTAACACATTAAAATTATATTTATCTTTAAATAAAATTAATAAAGAAGGCTTATCACCTTGGGATGACATATGCATAACACTTAATCCCATATAATTTCTCATTTTATAATCAGCACCATTGTCCATTAATATATTTACTATTTCATAATCTCCTTTAAAAACAGCATATAATAAAGCTGTGTTACCTTGCTGATCTTGATAATTTATAAATTGGATAAATTCTATATTTTTGTCAAATTTATCCTTTATTGTTTTAAATACTGATATAAATAAACTTTGAATGTCCATTATTATTAATCTATGAAGAATTGATTCTGAATTTTGACCAAATCTTAAATTTGATATATCAGTTTTACTTAATTTTGTATTTATTAATGTTATTAATTCTTCTGACTTGTTATTTTCTATATATGTTGAAATCAGGATTTCTGTTTTTGAGGTGTTTATTTCTGATTGGTTTGGTTCTTCTTCTAACATTTTTTTTTAATTTTTTTTATTTTGTATATTGTATAAAATATATTTATAATATTTTATAATTTTTTTTGAAAATTTTTTTTGTTTTTTTCAATAATTTTTAAATTATATTTTTTATTCTTTAATAAATAACTTAATAAATAAAATGAGTGAAAATGAAGAAATAGAAAAGATTGAAAATGAAAGTGAAAATAATAATGATGAAATATTAGAAGAAACAAAGCAAAAAATAAAAGAATTTCACCAAAGAGAAATTGAATATTTAGAAAAAATATCAGAATTAAAAAAAGAATTAGAAAAAGAAAAGCAAAAAAATCAATTTCTCCAAAATCCAGATCAAGAAATAGCTCAAATTGAATTAGATAAGCGTGAATTAGAAGAAAAAATTAAAATTTTATTTTCAGATAATTCAAATCAAAGAGAAAAATTAGAACAAATATCTAAAAAAGTTGATGATAGATTAATAAAATTAAGTTTTAAAAAAATTTCAAATAAAGTAAAATATGATAGAGAATTTAATGCTAAAAGCAAAAATGATGGTTTATCTATGAAAGAAAAGCAATCTAATAATATTAATCATTTAATTGAGATTTATAAAAAAGATAATAATGAATTAAAAAAAAAATGTGAATCAATTAGTAATTTAAATGATAGATTTAAATTAATGGATGAAAATAAAAAATATAAAAATCAAATTGAAAGTTTAAATAAAGAAATGAAACTAAAGAAAAAATTATTAAAAGAACATACAACAAAATGTATAAAAAATAAAGAAATATATTTTAAAAATTTAATGTCTTTAAAAGAAGAAATAAGTCAACTTAAAATTAAAAAAGATAATTTAGATTTAAAATTGAAACAAATGGATGAAGAATTAGAAAAAGTTGAAGAATATAATGAAAAAATGAAAGAAAATGAAAACAACAAATCTAAAATATTAAGTTCAAAAAATAAAAAACAAGAAAAAAATATTGAAGAAGAAAATAAAAACAATTTTAAAATTCCTGAAAATATTTATAATATTTTTGAAGAAGAAGAATTAGATAATATTTTACAAGCAATGAATAATGATAATAAGAAATTTTATGATTTTATAAAAAAAATAAATAGTGAAGATAAAAATATTGAAAGTATCGAAAAAAGACATAAAAAAGAAATTGATATAAATAAGAATAAAATTAATGATTTAAATTTACAAATTGATTTTATTAGTCAAAAAACTCAAGAAGAAGCATTAAAAACTAAAGTAAATAAATCTCTAAAAAAAGAATATGAAGATAATGAAAAAGCTTATAATCAAAAAAATTATGATTTAGAAAATCAAAGAAAAATATTAACTAAAAATATTGTTAATCAAGAAAAAAATATTAAACAATTAACAGCTGAATTAGAAAAATTAAGAGTATTAGTAAATAATTCTGATAAAAATGCTTTAATTGATTATATAAATGAAACTAAATTTAATGCTGAAAATGCAGAAAAAATTTCTAATATGAACCAAAATTCTTTAAATGGAAAAAATAATGAGTACAAAGAAACAAAAAATGATTATCAAATTTTACCTGATATAAATCTAAATAACAACAATGATTATCTTAATAATAAAAAAAATGTTGAAATTCAAAATAATGATAATTATTTAGAAGTTGATGATAATATTAATGAGAATAATAATAATAATTTTGATGATAATAATAATAATTATGATAATAATAATAATAATTTTATTAATAGGGATAATATAATTGAGTACAAATAAAACAATTATTTCAATTTTGAATTTTGATATAATTTATATAAAAGATATTAAATAATAAATTTAAAAAAATAAATTTATTATATAATTAATTTTTTTAAATGATTCTATATCTTAAATTATTTTCATATTTAAATTCCTACATTTCTAATAAAAATTATCATAATCATTTTATACCAAACACAATTATTATATTCAATTAAAGATCCTTCAAAAGTAAAATTATATTTTGAAAAATTGATATATCCCTTCTAATATAATAAAAAATATTCATTATTTTTTCTTTAAAATTATCTAATTTCCAAAAATATTTTTTTTGTTAATAACTTCAAAAAGTGATTTTAAAATCATAGAGTTAACTTCTCTTTTATATATATAATCAATAAATAACTATTATCAATTAAATATAAATCATTATTTCCATTAAATGTTTTCTTCTAGTTATATGTATTTAGTATATTTGGAATTTCAGTTTCATCATTAATTTTACCTAAATTTTCATTACTAATTAATTCATGAATACTATAAATATTTAGATAAATATATGATAATATTTCTTCTGAACACATTCTTTGTAAATTTTATTCTTAAATGATGTGATGAATCTATATCATAATTTCTCTCTATTTCATTTTTATAAAAAAATCTATTTAATCCTTCCTAATAAATAACAGGTAAAAATTGTGAATTTTTCTCAGAATTCTTTTTTCATTGTTTGAAATGTGTTTAAAACAACTGAAATAAAAGTTTTAAATTGTGTTTCTATTGAATTATAGCATTATATATATTTTTTGTTTTATTATAATTATAGTTTGTTTTAAATGATTATTTGATAAAGGTAAAATAAATTATGAACTCTAATTCTTCTTTTTCCATCTCCATAAGAATATAATAAATCACTTTGAATATAAATAAAATTTTCATTATTGTAAATATTATTATTATTATAGATTCTTTTCATTTGATTTATTCCAAATTGATAATATTAATTATTGTCATAAGTAGGAAATAATTAATATTTATTACTAATTAAAATAGGATTTAAATATTCTTGAATTTGAAAATTATTTTAAGACTCTTTCCCAAGTAATTTATTATTTTATTTTTGTTTACAATTATTCTTTAAATTATTTTTTTCAATATTCATTTATTTTAGAAGTAAGTTTTCAAAATTCTGTATTTCGATATTTATAATTATTTTGGATAAGGGAATTTAATTGTGGATTATTTTGAAATTCTTGATTGGGAAAACTAAAATGACTTTTTTTATCATTTTTTCAAATGAAATTTATTTAATTTTATTTAATAATTTAATTAAATAATTATACATTTTTTATATTATTTAATAATATTCGTTAATTAATGAATTTCAGTTTATTTTATGAAAATTTTTAATATAAACAATGTTAAAAGATTTTATGTTAAATAAATACTACAAATCTCCATGAAATATAAAATGATAATATGGAACTGCTATATCAAAAGAAAAAGAAATGAAAAGTATAATGATCCAATATTTTCATTTGAATTTTAGAAAAGTTTGGCTTTAATAAAAGGAAGATTTTTATTTGAAAACAAAGAAAAAAATCAACCATCCCAAAAATTATTTTAATTAGAATAATTTTCCTTTATCCAATATTTCAAATTTTGAAAATTAATCTAATAATATGAAATAAATTTTATTTAAAAATAAAAGAAAAATATGAATTTACAATCATTTTTAATAATAACAATTTATAATCTTATAAACTAATAATAAAGATTTAAATTTAAAATTCAATTATCTTTAATAATACTGAAACTACTCTCATTAATTTTGTTAAACGCTTGAGTTTTTTCATCTTCCCCTCTTTCAGATATTTTATAATTTGTAAATAGATTTAAATCACAAAAATTAAGAATAATTATTTCTAAATAAATACAAATTCCAATTATCAATAATAGATATAATATAATATAAAAAATAAAATGAAAAAAAGAATGTTTATATGTCATTTTATCTGATTTTTCAAAGAAATTGACTATGTCTTTGATATAATAATATAAAATATGTAAAATCATTAAATAACTAGGCCTTGTTTTTTCTATAATTAAAAGTTCTAATATATTTCTAAAAAATATAACAAGATAATAAAAAAATACAAACAAAAACTTAGAACAATCAATATAAATATTGGAATAAAAAAAAAATACAATTAAAGAAATTATTATTCCACAAATATTCCTGTAAAAATACATTAAAAATATGTTTTCAAAGAATTCATAATTCAATTTTTTCAAAATAATAAAATTTAAAGAATTAAGATACATCGATTCTGAAGCTATTATTATTATAAAGACAAAAGAATAAAAATGTAATATTTGAAAATCTATACTTATGATCATTATGATTATAGAAATAACAATATTTAATTCAATGGCAATTATATGGTGTATATGAATTTCCATATTTAAAATATATTTTTCATTTATATAATAACTGAAGAAATATATCATTGTTTCTAAATTTGAAAGAAAAAAATCATTAATTTTCTTCATATTAGATGAATAAACCCAATTATAATAACTTATATTTGCTCCAAAATAATGAGCAATAGAACAACAAAATAAAAGAAAATAAATATAATATTTATATTTCTCACTTTGAAGATTTTCATTTTGAAACAATTTATTATTCAATTGTTTATATTTTTTTTGATATAAAAAGACAAAAATTGAAAGCAATCCGAAAATATATGTCAATAAAGCATTAAAAAATTGATTATTAAGCGATTTTCCTGTATATTTAAAAAGAAAATATTGATTTATTACTCTTAACAATATATATAGACAAATATATTTGAGACATTTTGGTTTTTTTATCATAATTAAACTCGACATTTTAAATGATATATTATTAAATATATTATTGTATTAATTAAAAAAATTACCTTATAAAAAAAAAATAAATACTAATTTAAATATTTGAATAATTGTAAAAAAAATTATTTAAATCAAAAAATTAAAAATATATTTAATTAAAATAATCATCGTTTGAAAGGTGTTTAATTTAATCAATTTAACTGAAACAAATGACAATGAACTATTTTCATATCTTATTTTGAATTTGATATAATATCAAATAAATATTTTTTATAACTATTATCTCCTAATAAATCTCTATGTTTTTTAATTTTTTCTTAAAATAATTGTATTTTTCATTATTCATTAAAATGATAAATATAAATAATATTATTTTTGATTAATTATATAAGTTAGGATGGTATTAGAATGGAATTAGATCAAGTATAGAATCTAAAAATTTTTAAGAAAAAAATAAAAGAATTAATAAAAAACGGCTTATATTATTTATTATTGATTTACGCTCGGCTTGTTGACTTTGAATATAAAAAAGTGGAGAACCAAAATTTTACAAACAGATAATGAGGGATAATTTAATAATATTCAATGAGGATGATTGTAAACAACCTAATATAACATCAATTAATTTTTCTCTCTGTTATCCTCGAATATATGGAATAATAGAAGAAATACATCAAAAATTAAAAAATAAATTTATAACATTCAAATCAAAAAAATGAAAACGTAATACTTAATATAATTAAAATTCACTAAAATAAAGTACATTCTACTTTAAAAGAAATCTAAAAGATATCAGAGCTATTAAAGATATGAATGAAATAGAAATGATTAAACAGGGGATTATCAATATAGTTCTTTAATGGATTAGATGATAGTAATTAAAAAAATCAAAAATAATTCAAAAAGAAAACACATAAAAAAAAAGAGAAAAAAAAAATTCTTATTGTATAATAGATGAAGAAGTCAAACTTTTTTAATTAAAATAGGAATGGTGAAGGTAAAGAATATATATCATTTATTTGAAGAAATTAAATAAGAATTATGCAATAAAATTAAAAAGTTAAAATTTTACAACTTATATACATAATTTATATTATTTTAAAAATTGCTAATTTTATACATTTTTTTGAGGAAGGAGAGAGCATCACTCCCTCTTGTCTACCAAGTGAGATTATATAATTACAATGAAGAAAGGAGGTATTAAATTAGAACATAAAGTAGAAAGATAATTAAGACAATTAAACTCATCTAAATATTTTTGATACTTTCTTGAATATAAATATGGAATTTTCAAGAAAGAGGAATCAATTATAAAAGTTTGGATTGCTTTTAATTCTTCAAACGATGTGCATGACTCAATAAATTAAACTAAAAGTAGGTAAGTGAAAATTGTAATGACATATATGAAATATGGAATACCAATAATAACTCCATGAAGAAGAATTTACTCAATGTAATAATTATATGATTGGAAAAATAATATTCTTTTCTTAAATAGGATAATATATTATGATATTATATTCAATAGACAATGATTTATTTGAAAATATATATAATGAAATATATAAAATATTAAATAAAATTATAATTATTTCTAGTTGAAAATACCTAATAACAAATATATTTATTATTCATATTAATATTTGAAACACAGAATCATTTTTTAGATATTTCAATATTAATTCTTTATTAATTTTTATTATAAGATGATTAATGTTTATAAAAAAGAGATTTAAAAAACAATTACATTTTAAATTATTTAAAAACACAAAAAACACAAATAACAATCTTAAAAAAATCATTTCACTCCAAAATGACTAGATTTTGAAGTTAAATTATGATAAGTAGTAGTATTTGTTGTTTTAATTTCGTTATTTTTTGATTCCTTTTCTTTTTCTTTTTTCCCTTTTTTGGCTTTCTTTGCATTTTCTAACATATTTCTAATAACTTTCAAAGTAATTTCATTTAATCCTTGTTGAAGAACTTCTTCATTAATTAAATTTTCGATTTTTCTTTGAGCATCTTGAACATAAAATCCTTCATAAGACATAGGAATTTTACTATCATCATTACCTTTTTTAATTTTATATTTATCTATTTTTTCAATAGGTTTATATCTTCTTTTATTAACAATAGCTTTTTCTTTTTTAATTTCAATGGGTTTTTCTATTTTTTCTTCAACAATAATATTTTGAGCCATTTTATCTTCTTTTAATCCAACTACAATTTTTTCTACTCCTACTTCTTCAAATATTTTCACAACTTCAGCTATTTCATTTTCTAATATTTTTTCTTCATTAACTTGAAAAGTCTTTTCTGGAAGAGGAGAATCAATTTTAGTTAATTTTGGCAATGTATTTATTACTCCTAAACATTCACATTTAAAATTCCAAACTTTAACAAATTTATCTTTTGAACATGTTGCAAAACTTAAAGGCTCTTTTATTATTGTTATACAAGTTAATTCTTCTTTATGTGCTCGCCATTCATATCTTATTATATTTTGATATAAATTTATATAATCTGGAAATTTAGTTCTTCCTTTTTGCTATATATTATGATTTATTATAGTTTTAGTGTTTATATCATCTTTTTTAATATATTAAATGTACTTTTTATTATTACTTTAGAACAAGGTTCCAAATCATATTTTTTAATAAAACCTAATAAATCCAATAATTTTAAATTACCATGAGAATCACCTATAATTAAATAAAACCTTTTAGATTTTTCTTCATCATTAGAATAATATTGTTCAGGAGCCATACTTTTATCAATTATTTCATTTTTATAATTATTTGGTACAATATCTAGATTATTATCATCTTCTTCTTCAGGCTCATCAAATATACTTCTTTCTTTAATTGGTTTTGGAGGAGGAATATAAGGTTTATCAGGGTTCATAAAAGGAGATTCTTCATCAAAATATTTTCTTAACGGCACGTCAAATCCACAATCATCCATTTTTTGAATAAGGAAATTTATACTTTTTACAGAAGCTAATTCTATTTTTCTTGATAATTTATAATAATTTCTACTTCTAAACATACATTCACCTCTATATTCATTATTGGGTTTTATTCCCCACAAATATATTGTTCCATCTGAGTAACTTACAATTAAAACTGCATAAGGATCGAAAAATTTTAATGAATTTACATTAATTTTATCTAATTTACCATTTGGTAAATAACATATATCATCTATTTTACTCATTTCAAAATCCCAAATTACGACTAATCCATCTGTGCTTCCTGTAGCAAATAAATTTAATAGCATTGAAAAATCCAATCAATTTATTTCATTTATTTTATTATCTATTGTATGTCCTCCTCTTATTGTCCTTAATTTTTCTGTTTCTTCAGGATCATTTTCATTATAAATATTTATTAAAGAGTCATCTCCTGTTGAAATTAAAATAAAATTATCTCCTTCATTACCATAATCATAATAATAAAACATTGAACTTATTGCTTTAATATGATCATATTTATAAGTTTGAATACCATCTCTTTCTATTTCTTCTTCATTAATTGATTTAATTAATGAACTATTCCCAGCATTAAATTGCATAATCGCTCCATTTGTAAAACCTAAATAAAATTTACGGTAATTATTTTCAAAAAGAAAATATTTAATTTTTGTATCTCCATCAAAATGTTCATTAGCTGTTAATTTCTTAAAACATTTATATAATACTCCTTCTTTATTAAAAACTCTAACATCTTTAAATGTTGTTACAAAAAATTGTTGATAATAAGTATTAAAATCAACTTTAATAGGAAAATTATCATCTTTAACTTGATTTTTTTGAATATATTCTTCTTCTCTATATTTACTATCATAAAATATCATTTTATTTCCATAAACAAGGAATTTATTATATTTACTTAGATCTAATAAATTAGTAACTTTAAAATTTTTTTTTGGAGTAGCAATTAATTGTAAACAGACTTTTAATTTAGTATCCCAAATTCTAACATTTCCTTCTTCATCAACAGAAACAGCCATATAAGAATTACTTAAAAAATTGTATGTAATAACAGGAGCATAATGACCTTCTAATCTTCCTTTATAAGCTTCATCAATACTTAAATCAGTACAATAAACATTAATATAATATTCAAATCCAACACTTAAAACGTAACCTACACTTTCAATTAAAGGATTATAATTTAAACTTCTAACTCCTAAAGAATGATTAGTCCATGTTCTTATTATATCTTTATCATTTAAATTTAATAGTGTAATTTTACCATCCATACAAGCAGTTAATATCATCATTGGTTTATATATTTCTATACAATCTAATATTTCACCTTTATGAGGTAATATTTCACAATAATGATTTCTATATGGATGTCCTTCATTATAATAACAATCATATTTTTGACCATGAAATTCAAATTCAACATCTAATTCATTTAATGTGTAATATGTAAATTTGTCTAATTTACTTCCAGATGAAAACCATATATTATGCTCTGGTAAATACCATATTCTCTTTTTTAATGTTGGCATTTTCATTTCATGAACTAATTCTATTAAACCGAAAAATACTATTCTTTTATCAATTAATGTCATTGCAATTAAATTTTGATATTGACACATTGATAATATACTATATGACATATTTTTATCGTTTTTATTATTATTTTTTTTATTTATTTTTTTCTCATTTTTAATCTTTGAATTATGCCTTTTATTGTTATCTAAATAATTTTTAGGATTTAAATAAGTATCTAATTCAACTATTTTTTCACTTTTCCCTGTTTTTGGATTATATATTCTAATATTTTTAGTACCATATTCATTAATAATAAGCATATCAATTCTAGGAATAAAAACTGCACTAATAACATCTTGTTTATGAATAATATTATCTTTTATTCTAGGAGAAATTTGATATCTTTTATATTTTGCATCTTCGTTTTCATCAACTTTGGCATCAATATCTCCTTCAACAGTATCAATAATAAATTGAGTGAATTATTCCCATTGCATATGACCATCTCCATTAAAATCAATTTCACAAAAAAATTTATATAATCCATATACTAAATTAGTTTCATCCATTGGATTATTTGGATTAAAAGGTAATTCTTTTTTCATTTTTTCTATAAATAATGATTTTTCTATTCCATCTGGATAATCTTTATAAAAATCTGCTAATTTATTTATCTTGTTTAAATCTAATAACATCATAATTGTATTTATATCATATTTATGTCTATCTAAAAGATAATAACAATTGTTTTTAAATATTTTTAAATAAGCATTTTTATATAGTTCTATTGTTATCGGAGGTTCAAAATCTGAGTCTGTACTTCTTTTATCATCATTGTCATTCATTTTATTAAAAAATATTATTTAATGAAATAAATGTTGAAAAATTAATAAATTTTTAATTAATATATAGAATTATATTCAGTTAATTAGCTATAATTTAAATGAAACAAAAAGAAATAAATATATTGAAGGATTGGATAATTAAAATAAATTAAATAACAAAACTTATTATGGAATTAATTTTTAAGATTATTATTTTTTCTTTTTTCACATTTACTAAAAATCAAAATTATTTTTAAATGAAAATAAATAAAACTAATTCAAAATACATTTCAAAAATCTTCCATCAATAATCAAAATTAAATTAAAATAATCAAAAATATATTCAAAGAAAATTTAAAGAAAATAGAAATAAAATATCGTTCAATCAAAAATTAAAGAGATAATATTTAAGTTTAAATGAATATGAATGACAGGTAAGATAAAATGTAAGAATTAAATAAAAAACCAATTATTGTAAATAAAGAATAAAAACAAAAAATTAATTATAATAATTATCATCTTCAAAAATAATTTAGAAAAAGATTCAATTCATAAAAAAAGATTAAATAATAATTATTATAATTTAATGTCAAACAATATCAAAAGGAAAAAATAAATTAAATTTGCTAACTAGAAATTATATATATATTATATTATAATATACTAATCCATTTTCACTAACATAATATTGTTTGGCTATGAAATAATTAAATTCATACATAAAAATAATACCGTATTTTAACAATTTGTGCCCCCTTCCCTGCAAAGAAATCGATATTTTTTTTAAGGGGAGGCTTAATTAGAATTTTTTTTTGTGAGGGTGGGCACAAATAGATGGGAGATAAAAAATGTTAAAATATAAAAAAAAAAATTTAAAATATAAAAATAATAATATTTAAATTTTAAATTATTAAAAAATTGAAATATTTTAATAAGCGTTATATAATTAAATATATATATACATTATATGAAATTAAAATCATTTAAATAAACTTATTTAAATTTTAATTGTTTTTATTGTAACTAGCTTAAAAAAAGTTCATTTTTTTTTTTGGGCACAATTAGAATTTTTTTGATAATCAAAAAATTTTTTTTAGCGGGCATATTGACAATTTTTTTGAAATTTCAAATTTTTTTTTTTAGGGGGATAATAATTAGACAGGGCACAAATTGTTAAAATAAGGTATATTCTTCATTTATTTCTTTTTCTGATTTAATGTTTAATTATTAAATTGATAAAATAAATCATTAAAGATAGCACCATAAAATGACAAAAGAAATTTAAATTCTTGAAAAAAAGAAATAAATACTTATAAAAAAGGAGATTATAATAATAATATAAACGAAGAAAATAATATTAATTAACAATAAGAAAAATGATAAATAAGATTAAGGAAGTGAAAATTTCTAATGAATATTGAATATTTAAATCAAATTAAATCAAAGATTAAAGAAAAAGTTTAAATTTATTAGATTTTTATAAAACTAATAAAAACTTAGTTAATTCAATAAAGTTTATTCTAAAAAAAACAAATTTATAAAAGAAATTATAAATTAACATTGGTCTAGATGAAAACAATGAATGTAAAAATATTTCATCAAGATAATCAGATTATAAAAAGAAAAAATTTTATGATATATATTTTCATTTATGAATAAAATATGACTTATTTATTA
>JAJJLU010003944.1:0-23421 GCA_023807065.1 Isotricha intestinalis
GCTATTTTAGAAATGTTAAGAATTATGATTACTAAAACTAAAACTGAAATTGAAGGTGAAAGAAAAGATAGAGAATCTACTGAAGAAACTTTATTAAGTCTATTAGAAGATACTTGTAATAAATTAGGTCAAAACAGTGGAATTTAAATAAATTCAAAGTAAATTAATTTAATTTTAATTTTTTTTGATTTTGAAAAAAATATAATTATATATAAATTTTCCATATTGATTTTATATTTTTATTCCTTAAATTGAGTAAAAATCCTTAAAAAAAGAAATGAAAAAAAAATAAATTTTTTAAATTTGATCACTAAAAGTCAAATAACAAACAAAATTTTTATCAATCATAGTAGAAGTGATACCCATATATTTCATATTTGGGTTTAAAAGATCTCTTCTTTTATTTCCTGCTTTCATCCCATTATCATCAACAACCATTAATATAAAACTAGTTTGAGGATCTTTAACAATATCTCTCCAAAAAGTTCTTATTTTAACACCATTATTAAGTAATTCACTTATTTTTGTTTTTAAATAATTCTTATCTTTTAATTCTTCTTCTGTATTTGGAAGTGGAATATTCATTTTGGGATTATATATTAATTTTTTCATTGGTTGTGTTTGTTTTAATATATCTATTGTTTCATCAAATACTGGAATTCCTTTTGATAAAGCTACTTTTAATTTTGATTTATATACTAATCTTTGTTTTTTATCATATGTTACATTTTTTTTTGATTCTTCTATTAAATCAATATAACTTGAGGGATTTAATCTTAATTTATTTATGTTCTCAAATATATATTTACTAAAATTATCTTCTGGATACAAATCATTTGTATCTATATCTTCTTCTAGATAATCCTTATTATTATTATTGTCAGAATATTGATTGTTAAATTCAATAACAGGTTCAATGTTTTTTATGTTATTATCTTCTTTAAATTCTTGACTTGGAATTTCAGATGGTTTTTTTGCTTTTAACTTTGAATCTTGATTATCTAAATTTTCATTAAGTTTTTCTGAAATTATTTCATCGATGTCTTTTTCTTTTTTTTTACATTGACATGTTCCCATTTTTTATATTTTTTTAAAATTAAGAAAATTAATATTTAATAGTTCTCAAAATAATAAAATGAATGCTTTTACTTTAATTAAGAAACAAAACATAAAAGCATTAATTGATTATATTAAAAATCCAAAAAATGAAATTTGGAATGAAATAGAAGAAAATGGTTATAATAGTAAATAAATTAAATTATATAAACATAATATCCAATAAAAAAATAAAAAAATAGTTCTTCATAAATCATGTTCTTTAAACTATTCAAACATAATAAAATGTATAATAATAGAAACAAAAAGAATATTATCTCCAGAAATATATAAAAACTTTCTGAATTCAAAAACAAAAAAAGAAGGTTTTACACCTCTTCATTTTTTATCATATAATGGAAATATTCCATTAATTAAATTAATAATAGAGAATGGAGCACAAGTAAATTTATTATCAAATACAAATTTAAACTTAGTTCATATGGCTGCAAAAGGAAATCAAACTTCATCATTAATATATTTTAAAGAAAAATATTTCCAAAATATTGAAAGTAGAGATATTAATGAATCTACACCTTTACATTTAGCTTGTGAAAAAGGAAGTGAAAATGTCGTTAATTTTTTATTAAGTTTTAATATTGATATTAATTGCCAAGATAAATTTGGAAGAACTCCTCTCTTTATTTGTGTTGTTTTTAATCAAAAAAATATTTCAAAAAAATTAATTCAAAAAAATGCTGATTTTAATATAAAAGATTTTAATGAAAAATTATCTCCGAAAGACAAAGTCTTTCAAAGTTATAATAAGGAATTTATAAATATTTTTAGAAAAAGAAATTTATGTGAAATTTTATTTTTTAGACCTGAAATTAAAGAAAATAAATTTAATAAATGGAATATGATTTTATTTTTATTACTTTTTTTGATTCTAAGTTTTAATTCAATCTTTTGTATTTTAATTCAAGTTAATAATATTTATTATCATATTTTTTATTTTTTACTAATGATTATTTTGTTTTGTTTTTATTTAATTTTATATTTCTCAAATCCAGGAAAAATCGAAAAAAAACACAAAATGAGTTTTTTAGATTTAATTGAAAAAGGTGAAAATTTAAATTATTATTGTCCTTATTGTTTGATTAAACAAAATTTTAAAATTAAACATTGTTTAATTTGTAAAATTTGTGTTGATAGATTTGATCATCATTGTTTTTGGCTTGATAATTGTATTGGAAAAGAAAATTATAATTTATTTGTTGCTTTTCTTTTTTATATAAATTTATATATTTTATTTAATTTTGGAGTTAGTGTTCATGGTAAGAATTTTTTTTTATATTATAGGTTTTATTAAAAGTTGCAATAATAGTAATTTATATAAAGTACTTTTTTTCCCATTGTTTGAAATATTCAATAATAAAAACTTAAGGAAAATAATTTCAATGATAAATTTTTTAATTTGTGTTTTTTTTATTTATCCTTTATTGTAAATACTATTTTTTATCTTTTTCTTAGAGCTTTATTAAAAATGCATATTATAATTTTAAAAGATTCCATTGAATTAAGGAAACAACAAAAATTATATGAACAAAAAAAATTGCATGAAAAATGTCAAGAAGGTAATTTCCAAAAATGCACTTTTTGCAATTTAAATGATAATTCTAAAAACAAAGAAATAGAATTTGAATATAAAAAGATATAATAATTTTTAATTATTTGAATAATTTACAAAATTAATTAAACCACATATATTTTTTATATTTAAATTTGATTTTTATTTAAGAATATTTAGTTTCTTCGTAAAATTACTAATAAAAAATAAAAAAAATCACAAACACACTAACAAAAATTTTTCAAACATATTATTTAATTAGATTGGATTATTTCGAATCAAATAAAATTTATATTTACACATTGAATAATTATTTGCCTTTTATTATCTTATTCTTAAAATGATAAAATATAATTGTTACTAAATTCATATGATTAATTCTTTTTTTGAATATATGAAAAATCTTTTTAGAAAAAATGCTTATTTATTAAACATTAATATATCTTTTATTGATATATCTAATTTATTGAAATAAATAAATCGATTACTTTTGTTTATTTAATTATATAAAAAAGTAGGTAACCTTAATTTTTTTTTTTGAAATATTTTTAATTTTATTTATATAAGATGAAAAAATCATTTTTAAATTTGAATATAATTTGTTAAAAACTTTATAATTTAAATTATTGAAAAAAATAAATGAAAAACGAAGAAAGTAATGATAGTAAATTAAAATCTAGATCATATTCTTCTCAACCAAATAAAAAAATTGAAACAAAGTATATAAATATAAATTAAAAAATATTTTTTAGAATAGCTTTACCTCTCTTAATAAAAGATTTTAAAAAAGTAAAGGTTAGCTCAAAAAAAAGAAATATAAAAACTTCAAATTATATTTCTGAAGATTATATAACTGAAGAAAATATAAATTTAAAAAAATCTTTATCTAAAGTTAAAAATGATTTATCAATATCTCAAAATAATATTGAAAGTTTAAAATCAGAATTGATTAAAAAGAATCAAATAATTGATTCGTTAGAAAATAAAAATAATGATGAAGATTTAAATATTCAAGTTTTGAATAATAGATATAATAAAATTATTAAAGACTTTGAAAACAAAGAAAAAGAATTAAATGATTTAAAAAAATCACAAAAAATTCAAAAGTATAATGAATTGATGATTCAAAATAAATTATTGACTGAACATTCTAATAAATTAAATAAGTTATATTTAAATGCTCAAGAAAAATTAATTCAATATGAAACATCAATAAAAGAATTAATAAAGTTAAAAGAAAATGTTTCTAAACAAGATTTTATGATATTAAATTTCCAAGAAAATTATTCAAAAGTTCAAAAAGAACTTATATCAAAGAATAAAGAAATACAAAAATTAATGAAAAATATAAATGAAAAGCAAGAAACAATATCAGTATTAAATAAAAAATTAGAATATCAATATCAATTAAATGAAAGATTATTAGAAGAAACAGAAAATATAAATAAAACAAAACAATATGTGGAAATGAAGAAAGATTTAGAAACTAAATTATCTTATGCGAAAAATGATTCTATTTTTTATAAAGATGAAGTTGAAAAAAAAAATAAAGCTTTAAAAGAAATGAAAGAAAAATTATATTTAATAGAACCAAAGAGACTTAATAAAGGAAATTTAATGAGTCAAATTTATGAATTAAAAAATAAATTAAGTAATGAAAAAGAAAAAAACCGTAAATTAAATGAAAAAATAAAAAATTTAGAAAAAATGAGATATAATAATCCCAGATATGGAGAAGAAGATTATCATAAAAATAATTTAAATCAAAAATATAATTTTAAAAAATCTTCAAATAAGTCAACAATTGAAGAAGAAGATGAAGATTGTGATATAATGTCAGATTATTCATTAAATGAATTTATATATATTTTAACTAAGTGCTTTGAAGCAAAATATATTGATTTAACTACTATTGAATCAAAAATTTTTACAAATGAAACTTTTAATTTATTTAATCCAAAAGAAAATTATAGAAATTTTATATTAAAAATTGCAAGTAATTTATGTATACTTTTAAACATGTAAAATTATTATTTATATTTTATAGAAATAAATCAAAAGATCAATTAGATGTTCTTTCTTTTCTAAGAACATTTGTTTTGAATAATATAATGGAGAATACATCAATTAATCAATTCAAAAAAATTTTTTTAAATTTATTCAGAGATATTATTTTATACAATAATCAACAAGAAGAATCTTTTAAAAAAAGATTAGTACATTTTTTTAGTAATAAAAAACAACAATTAATTCAAGAATTTAAATTATTTGATGAAAATGGAACTTGGTTAATTTCTTTTGTTATTCTAAAAAAAATTATAAATGATTTAGAAATAAATATTAAAAATGATTTATTAGAATATCTGATTTATATGATGAAAAAATCTGAACATTCAATTGGATTAAAACAATTAGATTATTATAATTTTATTGAATTAATTAATAATAATAATTATTCTAAAGAAGAATTAGAATCTTATAAAGATGATGAAGAATCTATTATTGAAATTAAAAATGAAGATTATATTAAAACAGTTAATGATATAATATTTAAGATGAAAAATTTTTTGAAAAAAAATAATCAAAAAATAGATAATTTTTTTAAACAATTTATTTTTGAAAATAACAAATTAGATTTAGAAAAATTTGTTGATATTCTTAAATCTTTTTTTAAAATTGAATTAAATCAAATTGAAATATTCTGTTTATTTTCAAAATATAAATTTGATGATGATAATAATTCAAATGAAGAAATTATTAATTATCAAAGCTTGAAATTGGATGTTGAAAGTAATTCTAATAATAATGTAAAATATGAAATTTCAAATTCAATAAATGAGACAATTGGACATAATAATGAAGCAAAAAATTCTATAATAGAATCTATATTTCAAGTAATTAAAAACAAAAATTATTCTTTTGAAAGATTAGTTTTTCCTTTTCATACTAAAATGAAGTTAAAAAAAAATAATGCTAATAATTATGAAAGATTACTAGATATAGAAACTTTTAAATTAATGTTAAAAACTTATCAAATTTATATAAATAATAATGTATTTATTCATTTATTGGTAAATACAGAAAGTTTATTTGAAGATGGAAAGATTAATATAGATATTTTATCAAAAAATTTTCCAAATGATTCACTTCAAAATGATTACTATGATTTTGATGAGTAAAAATAAATTTATATAATTTTTTAGAGGATATAATGAGTCAGATAGTTATAAAGAGTTAGAAAAAATAATAACTGAAGATTAATAAAAATATTTAATACTTTTTTTTGTTAAAATAAAAAATATAGAAAGGGATTTTTTAAATTTTATAAAATAAATAATTAATTTTATTTTTACAATAAATATTTCATATATATTTAATATATTTAATAATAAATATTTAATATATTATAATTTTCTAAAGAACATAACATAAGGTCTTAAATTATGAATTGTTTCATTAGAAACAGAAATAACTTTTATATCATCTAAATAATACCAATTATTATTTTTTTCTTTATTTTTACAATAACAAATATAATGTCCTTCATAAGCATTATTTCCTTTATGAACAATTAATCCAATTAATTCATATTTAACATTTCCATTTTGTAAATAAGGAGAAAAATAATTTTTTTTAATTTCTAATATTTCATTAAAAATCAATGGTTCCCTTATTTTAATAATTTTTAATAATTTTTTATCATAATAAAACCCTTTAATTCTTATTATTAAAATATTTGGAATTTTCTCAATAAAACTTTGATTATATTTTTCTGTGTTTTCAATTCTTTTTCTTGAAAAAAATTCTTCAAACATTCCATCCAAAGTTTTCGATTCAACATTTAAGCCTAAAATAAAAAAAGGTTCAATTTGACAATTCGAGAGTGATTTTCCTTTTTCAGATATATCTTGTTTAATAATTCCTTGAAAAACTGTTCCTAATTCTGAAGTTTCAAAATTTAAAATTGAATTTACTTGTTTCATTCTCTTTCCTCCTTTTTTTATTTCTTCCCATTCACCATCATCATTATTATTATTATTATCATTGTTATTATTGATATTATTTTTTTTAAATAATTCCTTATATTTAGATTCAATTTTGAGCATTTCTGAATTTAAATTATCTAAAATAAAGACTAAAAATTCATGAGCATCATTTTGATTCCCTGTTTGATCAAATTTATTTACAATTTCTTTTAAATAATTTGATGCTATTGATGTATTTTTTACTGATAAATATTATATATAATATTTACTTTTATAACTGTTTATTATTTCATATAATCTTGATAATATTGGATAATCAAACATTAAATCATCTTCGTTCTCTACACATTTATATATTTTATTTAAAATTTCTATTAATTCATTTATTGATGTTAATATTTGAATTACTACATTTGAATAACATGAATTTCCAAAATTTTTTAAACCTTTAAAAGTATTATCTAAATTTTGAAAATTATTAAATTTTTGTTTAGCTTTTTTTCCTTTTTTTTTCTTTTTTCCATCATCAATTTCATCAAACAATTCTTTTAAATTATTTGGTTTTTTATTTTCTTTTTTTTCCATTTTTTAAAAAATAATGAAAAAAAAGTAAAAAATAAAAACAAATATTTAATTAAGATATGAAATTATAAAGAAATAATTAAAATTATAAAGAAAAATATTTGAACTTTTCATCTAATTTAAATCATCAAATTTATTGAATATAAGAGTTCAATATTATATTAAATATAATTAAAAAAATAAAATTGATTGATTTAAAAAATTTAAATTAAGAAATAATTAATTGAATTAATTGTAAAGAAAAATTAAATTTCGCAAAATTCTGAAAAAATAAGTAATAAAAATAAATAAAATATAGATATTTAAACAATATAATAATAAATCAAACTAAAATCTAACATAAAATTAATGGAATAAATTACAATATCCCTAAAAACTATTTAAATATATTTACTGTTTTAAAAAAGAGTATTTTTATAATGAGAATAAATTTGCTATAAAAAAAAATTAAAAAAATTTTTTATAATATGTCCCAAGATACATATTCATTTAAAAACAAAAAACAATTAAATTCATTTCGTCAAGAGTAAAAAATTAGTTAATTTAAATTTAGTTACACAAATTCAAAATTTCAATCCAAAAATTTTTTCCCGGAAGATTTCTTTCAAATCACAGAAAAACAAAAAGAAATAATTCCAGTAACATCAAATAATTTAGAAAAAAATTATAAATCACATCCAAAAATTATAACATATCCTCCAAATATAAATTTAGCATTTTCATTCAAAGAAATTAAAGAAGAAATTCAAGAAGAAAATAATTTAAATGAAGATTATCAACAAATTAAACCAAATGGTAAATTTTCAAATCAAAATTTAAATTTTGATTCAGATTTATTAGAAGATCCATCAACAAGTGGTTCTTCTCAAGCTCCTTTTAATAATTTAATTAAGAAATATAATAATTTTATTTCAGAAGAAGATTTAAATCAAAATAATAATGAAGAATTAAAATTTAGTTTTTGTTGTAAAAACAGTAATAAAAGTTATAATGAAGATGATAATGAATTTTTATATAAACAAACTGCACATTTCTGTAATTTTGATAAAGAAGATAATTATCGTAATTTTAAATCCGATGAAATTAATAACCATGAAAATATTGATAATAACAACAATAATTATAATATTTATATTAAGGATAAAAGAATTAAAGGGAAAAGTGAAAAAAAAAAAATTAAACAACCTCCTTATTCAACTAGAAATATAAATAAGAAATTTTCTTTTGAAAAAAATGATATAATTGAAAAAAGTAGCAGTAATAATAAATATATGAATAATAATAGTAATAATAATCATTTAAAGAATAAGAATAATAAAATTCAAACAAAAAGAAATTGTTCACAAAGATTATTAACTGCTCCAAATTCAAATAGAAATAAAACTCCAATTAAAAAGAAAAAAAGTTTTAAAAACGAAAAAGATAATATTAAAAACAATGACACTCAACAAAAAGTTGAAAATGAATTAAATAATTTAATGAATTTAATTCCTGATGAATTCTATAATGATCCTATTATTAAAAATAAATTTGAATCTATTATGAAAAATATTGATGATATTAAGCATTTCGTTAATCAGAAAGCAAAAAAGAAAAATAATTTTTTAAAAGATAATTATGTTAAAATTATTCCTAAAGAAAAAAACAAAAAAATGCCTTTGAATCAAGCAAAAAAAAATTATTAATTTAATTAAAATTGAGAGTAATTTAGAGATATTTATTTTTTCTTTTTTTAAAATCTTTTTCTAATTTTTCATTTAATTTAATACAAATAAATTTATTTATAAGAAAAAACGAATATATTAAATGTTATTATTATTAATTTGCATATTTAATTCCTCTTTTAATACCTAATTTAACACCAACAATAAATGATATAATTAAAGAAATAATATTCAAAATTTCAGTTATTTGGTAATTCTTAATTGAAGGTTTCATATATTTATAATAATTAATATCAATACATTTTTCATCAATATAAAAATCATCAAAAATATCAGGTTTAAAATTAATAGTTGAGTATATTGTTACAATAATTATGAAGTTTATTATTGAAATAATCATTAAAAGAGGTTTAACATAATTTGGTAATGTTTCATATCTTCCCTTATATTTTATATATGAAACAAATAATTTTTCAATAAAAATTAATATTAAAAATATTTCAACAATTAAACCTATGATTAACCAATTTTTTCCTTTATTTATGTTATTTAGTAAATCAGAATTTTCGTCAAATCTTTGTTTAAAACTTTTTTTATTTCTATTTCTACATGTTTTATATAATCCAATAAATAATTGCCCATATAAAGTAATAGTTTCATTTCCTGTATAATTTTCAGTAATATTGTTATTTTCTATAAAAGAAGATAATTTTATAGTCATAATTTTAAATACATTTCCATCCTCATCATGAGACTTGTTATTGCAATCATTATTTAATTTCAGTTTATTACATTTTGGATCTAAAAAAGGTTTATTTTTGCTTATAATATAAGAAGAAAAAAAATAAAATAAATTATTATCTTTTTGTTGAAATCTAAAACTATTGTTTGGTGTGGGGATTATTTTATCACCAATATTGTTAACTGAATCAATATAAAATATGCTTGTTTCATTGGTTGAATCTAAAATTTTACAGTTAAAATAATTGTCGTTTGATTGTAAATAAGGAACTCCAAAATATGTGGTATTAAATTTTATTATATTTGTATTATTTAATGAATAATTTTTTGATTTGACATCAAAGAAATTTTTAGTTTTTTTTTCATATTCCCATTTAATATTTTTCAATATATTTTCATTATTATCATCTTTTTTTTCAATTAATATTTCTTTATATAATTTATTATCCCAATTTTGAAATAAATATTCAAAATAAAAAGTATCCACTGAATTTAAAAGATAATAATTTCCAATATTAACAAGAATAAGTATAATTAAAAAATTTAAATATATTACATCAATAATATATTTAGATTTTTTCATTTTTTATAAAAATAAATTCACCTAAAAAAAATAAAAAAAAAAAAAATAAAAACAAATGTTAAATCTTATTCTTAATTTCTAAAATAAAATATCATAACAACAGTAAAATAAGTAACTTTAAACTAATTCCTTTTAAAAACTAATAAAAATATTGTCAAAAAAATGAATTTAGCAACAATTTCCTTTTTTTTTCTCTCCAAGAGTAACCCCACCTCCTAATTTCATTCCATTTTTCTTATTATCAGAAATAGCTTTTTCTTTATTCATATTAGCTTTAATAATTTCATCAGCTAAAAGTTCAAAAGCTTCACCAACTTTTTGATCTGTTTTAGCAGAAGTTTCAATAAATTTCATTCCATTACTATCAGCAAAATCTTTTCCTTCTTGATATTTAATTTTTCTCTCACTTTCTAAATCACATTTATTCCCAACTAATAATTTAAATATATTTTTATTTGCATTTTTTTCAACTTCAATTAACCATGAATTTATATTTTCAAAAGATTCTCTATCTGTAATATCATAAACAACTAAAACTCCATGTCCTCCTTTATAATAACTTGCAGTTATATTTCTAAATCTTTCTTGTCCTGCTGTGTCCCATATTTGAAGCTTTACTTTTTTACCTTTTATGTCAAGGGTTTTTAATTTCTAAATTTTTTTTTAATTATTAAATATTTTTATTCTTACAAAATCTACACCTATTGTTGGCACAAAATTGTCGTCCCATGTGTTGTCTACAAATCTTAGAAGGAGTGAAGATTTTCCTACACTACTGTTTCCTATTAAAAGAAGCTTAAATAGGTAGTCGTATTCTGTGTTTGACATTTTTGTTTTTTAAATGTTTTTTTTAAAATGGGCTTTTGAAGAAAATTTATATTTTTTTCTTTTCATATAATTAAAATATTTTCAGGAAGATAAAATATTAAATCTTATTTATTTGAAAATTTTTAATTATAACTTTTTAAAATAATATTAAATTCCATTGAAATAATATAATGGATACTGACAATCTTCAATATGATTTCCCTTAAATATCTAAAATGATATATCTTATTTACAAATAAAATATGATAAAACTAAAGATATGATTTTTTGAGCAATACAGAATTAAAGTAAATAAAGATTTAAGTTCTATAGAAACAAAATAATATCAAGTTTAGAAAAACATTTAAAGAATTTATGGAAATGTTTAAATGAAATTTTAAATATTTTAGAATAAAGTTTATTAGAATTTAAAGAAAAAAAACAACAATATAATTAAAAAAAAGAATTTGAAGAAGAATTTTTTAAATTATTAGATTTTATTGTTTTACCTATTGATGATTTAAATGATATTATTAATAAAGAGATTGATGATATTTTTATTAATTCATAAATAATTTAGATAATTATTACAAATGTGACATTAATAATATTATTCAAAAATATATTGAAAATGATAAAATTAATTAAACAATAGGAGAAAATGATATAATTTTTTTAGATTTGAAAAAGCAAAGTTAAAGAAAAATGAATAAAAAATTTCTCAATTTTTCAATTCAAAATATAGAGATACATAAAATGTTGTTAAAAAAAATATTTATTCAAGTTTAAAAGACCTGAAATTTCAAAATTTACATAATCCAAAGTTTTCAATGAATCACTCACATGATATACATTTTTTATTGTTTTAATTAAACATCTAAAAATGATGATTTATTAATGAATATTGTTAGTATTCAAAAATTAATTATTGAAATTGATATTATTACAAAAACTCTTATAAAGTAAAAAAAACATTAATTCAATAAAATAATTTTTAACAGAAAAAAAATAAACAAAAATATAAAAGAAATATTAAAAAAAATTTTTTGCAAATAAAAAAAATAGATAAAAAAGTAAAACTTAAATAAAAATCTTATTATTCCTGGGGAGTTTGTTCTATTAAATTCTGTTTTTCAGAATTAGAATATTTTTCAATTCCATCATGATTATTTTGTGCTTTTTTATTATCAGTATTAATATCTTCATTTTCTTCATGATGATTAACTCCTTGATCATCATTTTCATCATTATTATTAATTTCTTCTTTTTTAAGTTCTCTAGCTCTTTTCCTTTTATTTTCTTCAATTAATTTTTGTTGACGCTCATTTTCCTCTTTTCTTAGCTTTTTTTCAATTTTTTTATTTCTTGCTGATATTAAAGTATGAGCTGCGAATATAACTACAATAATAAAATGGATTAACCATACTATAATAAACACCCAAAAAGCTATTTGTTCATGAAATATATATGCCCAAAAAAATAATGCAAACCATGCACATCCCCAACACCATGTTAATAATATACATATTACATATAAAATACGAGATTTTATGTCAAATGATTCATCTTTATATACTACTTTTTCTAATAACATTCCTTCACGGAAATCATATTGACCTGACATTATTTTTTATTCTTGGATTTATTTTTATTTTTTTTTTATTTTTTTGGTTTTTGGGATGAAAAATTATTAATTTTAATTTATAAAAAGGAAAAGTTTTTATATTATTTTTATTCTTATTAATGATTTATTTAATTTATTTTTTTATTTATTTTTTTCTTTTTTTATTTTTTATTATTATATTAAAGAATATCCTTTTATCAATAAAATTTACTTAGGTTTATTTCATCAAAAGAAATAATTAAAAAGATTAATACTATAATCCTTTTTGAAATTCCATTTTATTTTCATTTTCAGAATTAGTCATTTTACCTCTCATAGGCATTCCTCTTCCTAATAATTGCATTACATATCCTCTTCCTCTTATTATTGGAATTCCTCCTCTTCCTCTCCCAGGAATATTTGAACTTGAGTTTGGTCTTATAATATTATTATTATTTTCATTAGGATTACTCATATTATTTATATTTAAATTCATATTCATTTTATTTTGTATTTGATTAGTATTATTTGAGTTATTTCTCTGAATATTATTATTGTTATCATTATTGATTGGTTGATTTATAAAATGAGAAGTTTGATGAAAGTTATTTTCTGTTTTATTTATGTTTTTAAAATTATTGTTGTTATTATGATTGAAAGTATTTGTATTATTTAAGTTAATATTATTATTATTTCCCCTATTAAAATTATTGTTGTTGCTATTTTTATTCATATTATTATATCCTTTAAATTCTCTATAATCTTCATCTTCTTTTCTTTCATTATTATTATTTTTAATAATACCACCTCTATTGAATCTCCTTATCCCTATTCCTCTATTATGACCTCTAAAATTATGATTAAAAGAATTAAAATGACTATTTTTAAATCCACCTCTAAAACCTCTTCCTCTATTTCCTCTATTATAAAAAATACCTCTTCCTCTAAATCCAGGTCTAAAACCCCTATTCCCTCTATTAATAATTCTTTCTCTTCCTCTTACCTTTCTATTATTATTATAATTATTATAATTAATATTAATATTATTATTAAAATTATTATTATTACCTCTAATACTCCTAAAATCAGGTGGATTTTTTGGATCAATAAAATTAAATTCTAATTCTTCTATTTTTCTAGGAGGAATAAAACCTTCATTTGGATTTTTTTCTTTTAAAGTTAAAAATGCATCCATACATGGTAATTTTATTTCCTTATTAGGGTCTTTATTATTTATGTATGATGTGGAATATGTTTGTTGTTTTACATATAAACCTAAGATTTTCCTTTGTAATATATCTATTATTGATATTAATTTGGGAGTTCCTTTTCCTCTTGATTTTAATGTTACTGAAGGATATTTTTTATATATTAGAAAAAATATTATTTTATCAATTAGATTTTTTATTTGATATCCTTTTAAATCACTTCTAACTCCTATTTCATTATATTTTAATTTTGGAATTGGTTCTATTGGTGTTAATGTTGGAACATTTTGGAAATTATTCATATCCATATATATTTTTTTATTTTATTAATTATTTAAAAAAATGTATTTTCTTTAATCAACTTATTTAATACGTTAAAAATTAAATGAAAAAATATTTAATTTTATACAACATATATTTGTTAAATTTATAATTCAAAAATTACATTTTGATCTTTTATTATTTAATTTTCTTTTTTTATTTTTGATAGTAATCCAAAACCATTTAAATAAATATTTTCCTTTAATAAAAAATAATTCTCCCAAAAAAGCTTCTTTAACATAATTATTATCAGTAAATAAACATTTCATCATAATTGTAATTATATCATAAAACTTTGGTTTCTTATTTTTTTTAATCGCAAATTTCCAAAATTTAAAATAATGACTTAATTGATTATATTTAACTAATCTTTTAACTTTACTTGTTTTATCTTCATTTAATAAATATTCAGCAAAACTTTTGTGTTCAATTTTACTACTATTTTCAGATTCATTACCTTTATTTCTATTAAAATTTTTAGGAATAATATTAAATTTATTTCCAGTAACATTATCATAAACTTTTTTAACAACTTTAATTTTTTTATATTTTTTTTGAGAACTACTTTTATTAGCAATATGTAAAGTTCTGTGTCTGATTCTTTCTTTTCTTTCTAATTCTTTTTTTAATTTACTTAATGATCTAGAAGCAGAATGACATTTAATTTTAAATATTTTTCTTGGTTTTGGAATATTGTCTAATTTATATTCTTTAATTGATTTTCTTTTTTTATGAAAAGAATTGTTTAGACTTAAATTTGTATTTGATGTTGTATTATCCATATCAAAAAATGAATCACTATGAAAAGATAAATCAAATATATTTCTTTCTATTTCGAAAGTTATTTCTTTTGTGATTTTTAATTCATTTAATTTTTCTTTTTTTAATTTTTCATTATCTGTTAATTTCAGTACCTTATAATTATATTTATTGAAATATTTCCTTAAAATTTTATTTTCTTCTCTTTTCAAATTATCTTTTAATTTTTGTTCTTGTTTATTTGATAAAGATAAATTTTTCAATTTAATAAAAAATAATTTACAATTCTGTTTATAAATATATTCTTGTAATAAGTTTTTAATAGCAAAAGGGAATTGAACCCATAAATAAGGATTTTTTTTAATTCCTTTAATATGGATATTATTTACTTTTTTTTTCATTTCTAATTTTTTTTTAATTGCTTCATACATAAAATCTCCTTCTTCTGGAAAATCCATTTCAATTTCTTTAAAAGAAGAAATTTTAGAAGGTTGATATTGTATATTATTTACTTTTTTTCTTATATATAAAAAACCAAATTTTTTTCCTGCTTTTTTTAATTTATTTAAATTATCTTCTGCTTTTTCATATAATTGCTTATAATTTAAATCTTCATTTAAATCATTCATTGATATTCTTTTTGGTTTTTTTATTCCTTTAAAACATAAAGAATTTTGTTCTGAATATTCTAAATTTATAAAACTTGAATGATTATTATTTATTTCATTTTTTGAAAGGTCAAAATTTTTGACTAATAAATTTTCTTTTAAAGATCGAAGAGAATCATTATCTGAATTAGTAGGAAGAAAATAATTACTTATTTGATTTAATGATGCTGCAGAATCTTCTTTTCTTTTTTGTTTTACTATTGGTTTATGATAATTTAAATTTCTTTTTATTGATTTTAATTGAAGATATTGTCTTTGAATTTTTAATTTATTTAATAAATATTGTTTTTCTTTTAAAAATAAATTATTAATTTTTTGAGTAAATTCTTCAATTTTGGAATTATTAAAATATTCATTCTCTTCTTTTTTATTATCTTCTTTATTAATATTTAGATGTTTTCTAAAATATTTTTGAATAAATATTATTTTTTCTTCTTCTTTTATATATTCTCTTTCACCATATTTCTTTTTCATTTGATTTAAATTTAAATTAACGACTCCTCCTTTATTTAAATTTATGGGAATTGTTTTTATTTCAGGAACATCAAAGTTATTCCCTTCATTAAATTTTGCAGTTTTTCTTTCTTTTTCATATTCTACATCAATAGATTTACTTTTACACTCTAATTTAACTAATTTAGATTTATTAAAAGTATTTGTAGTGTAACTTTCATTATTTATGTGATTTTGTTCTTTTTTATTTCTTTTTCTTATTATATCAGGACTTCTTAGTAAATAATTACTTATTGTACTTTTATTTGGGATTTTATTTTTACTAACTTTTATTTTCTTTATATAGGTTGAAGAAACTTCTCCTACTAAAAAATTAGAAATCGAAGAATCATTTGTTGAATAATTATAATTATATTTTTTTTCTTCATATTTATTCTTTTTTTTATTCATTTTTATTGGACTTTGATATGAATAATTAGAATAAGGACTTTCATTAGATTCTTCATTTAAATTTGATATAAAAGAATTCCTAATTAATGAAGAGTTTTCATCTTGATATTCAAAAGCTTTTGTTCCTTTAGTATATATATAATTAATTAGATTTCCATCATATTTCTTTATTTTTATTATTTGAGGAGATTCTATTTTTTTAAAAGCATTATCTATATTAGAACTTCTAATAGGGCTTCTATTGGTTTTATACATTTTTTAATTTTTAATTTAAAAATTTGCTTTTTAATATTAAATATTCAAAACAAGGATTTAAATTCTAATTAAAAATTAATAAAAATATAAAATGAACAAATATTTTATGATTTATGAAACTATATATATGATTTAAAAAAGATAAAATTAAATTTTGGAGTATATACATTTTTATTTTAATTGTTATGGTTTAAAAGAGATTTAAAATTAAATGATAAAAATAATTGATAGTGAAAATAATATTAATTTTCAAATGGATGAAAGTAATTTAAACTTACCAGAGAAATTTTCTTTTTATTAAAGAATATCAGATAATTCATTATTAGGAAATATAGGAATTATTTAAAATATGAAAATACAGTTAAAAAAATAGCAGATTTTGATATAGTAGAAGGTTTTTAGAGAATATTTCAATATTTGAAAAAACCAGAAACTCTTCATAATGGGGTTGAATTTCAATTATTTAAAAAATAATATTAAACCCTTTTGGGAAGATGAGTCCAATCTAAAAGAAGGTAGAATATCAATTAAATTAAAAAAAGAAAATTCTTCTTTAGTTTGGGAAGAATTTATTTTATTATTAATTGGTGGTAATTTCCCTGATAAAATTAAAGAAGAAATTAATGGGATTTATTAGTGTTAGAAGAGATTTTATTTTTTTTCCAAATTTGGTTCAAAACTTTTGAAAAAAATAATATTAATGATATTAATTTTTGTTTACAGATTCCAAATGAAGTTGAATTATATGTTAAACCTTTTTCAAAAAGTAAAAATGAAGGTGGATATTTTAAAAAAAATTATAATAATTTTAATAAAGGAAGAAGATATTATAAATAATATATTACTTTATATTATTTTAATCATATTTAAACTTATTTAATAAAAGTGAAATATAAAAAAATAAAAAAGAAAATGCTAAAAATTACAATTTTATTATCAATTTATAATAATAATGTCAAAATATTATTTTAAATTATTTTACTTAAAAATTATATAATTTCACTTACTATATAAAAATCTGGAAAATGATAAAATAATAAATAAAATTCAAATAATAGATAAAGCACTATTTAAACATTGCCAGGGTGTTGCACCTAATTTATTTATAGCATTTTCATCAGCTCCTCTTCTAATTAAAATATCAGCAATTTCATAATTATGAAAAGTTAAAGCATAATGTAAAGGAGTATTATTTTTATTATTTTGTGTATTTGGTGAAGCACCAACATTCAATAAATAATTTACAATTTGAAAAGAATTGGATTGAACAGCTAAATTTAATAATGAATTACCATCTTTATCTTTTGTTTCTGGGTCTATTTTACATTGATCATATATTTCTCTAAATCTTGCATAATTTTTATCTCTAACATAAAACATTATTTTATCATATTGATTATTTAAAGATTCTAATAATTTTTGCTTTAATTCATTTACTTCAAAAATCATTTGATTTTTACTTTCATATTTTCCTCCTGTTATTTTTCTTTCATGAATTTTCCTTTGTAAAGAGTTATATGTTGATTTTAAACTATTTATATTTTGAATGCTATAATTAATTATAAATATTATATTTTACTTAGCTAGTGTTGAACGACGCGTTCTTCTATATTTTCTATCATAAAAAGAAATTTTAGATAAAGCATTTCTTAATAAAAATTTTTCATTTTTATAATTAGGAATTGTATCTAGTGCAATAGATTTAGTTGAATTTTTTTTAAAAAGATTTATTTTTTTACTTTTTTTTTGTTTAAATAATAAATTAGGCTCAATATTATTGATTTTTAAACTAATTTTTTCGATTTTGACAGAATAAACTGAAGGAACAATATTATATTCATAATCAGTTTGATAAAAATGAATAATGAATATTAAATTTATATAAGGAATTTCATAAATTTCAGGTAAATTTTTTCTTCCATAAAGTAATTCCATATAATGTTCTTTGTTCTTTAAAATTGAAGATCTTCTTAAATTTGATGTATTAGAAGAAAAATTTTTTAATAAATTACCAAAGTAATCTCCATTTAAAGTGTTAAGATAATTTTCTTTAAATATTAATCTACTTAAATCTACTGATAAGTAATTATATAATAATTGAGAATTGGAAAATGAACAATTATAAAAGTTTTTGAAAATTTTTAGTTTCTTTAATTCTTTATGAACTTTTTTTTCAAAATATATTAAATGCTTTTTTAAATATTTATCTTTTTTTAATTCTTTCACATATTCTGTTTTTGAATGTTTATTTTTATAAAAGTCTTTTTTTCCTTTGTTATATTTTTTTTTTAAAATATTTATATAATTTGTAATTAAATTATTTTTATAATAAAAGTTATTTCCATTTATAATTTGAAAATCTTCTTTAAGTTCATCTTCAAATTTATATAATTGATATTCATGTTTATGAGATTTTTTCTCAGGTAATATATATTTTAATTTAAATTCATCATTATTTCTTTTTTCTTGGTTTAAATCTTTTTGTAAAATAAATCTTTCAGATTCATAATCTTCGCTTTCACTCGTTTTTTTTGAAATGTTTTTTTTATAAAAAAAATCATTTTCACAAAATGAATTTATAACTTGGTTTGAAGAAATTTCAAAAGAAGTTTTTCTTGAATATTTTTTATTATCTTTTTCTTCTGTTTTAATATTTAATTTTTTATGATTAATTGAAATACTTTTTTTCAAAGATTTTTCAGGTTTTAAATGAAATATATTTGTATTAGATCTTTCAGAAATTTTTGATAATTCTCTTAAATATTTTGTTATTTTTTTTTTAATAATTTTCTTTGCTTTATTTTTAGATTTTATTCTTTTAAAATTTGGAATATAACCATTATATTTATCTGAATTTGAATTTGATAAATCATTTTCACTTGATTTATCTACATTAAATCTAACAATTTTATTAAATTTTTCCTTTTTTGAATCAGCAGAATGATTTTTTAGATTTTTATAAGAAATGGAATTTAATCTTAAATAATTTCTTCTTCCACTATTTGAATGATAATTTTCAATTGTGCTTCTTCTTTGATTTAAGGATAAAATACTTTTATTTTTTATTGATTCATCTGTTTTTGTTAAAGTATTATTATCTATACTTAAAATTTTTATTGGTTCATTATTATTTAAATTTCTTGAATGATAATATCTCTTATATTTTTGAATTGGTCTTTCTGTTAAAAAAGGAATATTTGTACTTGATTTCAATATTGGAAAATTTAGTCTTTCACTTTGAATTTCTTGACTATTTAGTCTATTATATTGTTTTTTAAATTTCTCACTTTCAAAATTTGAAGCAGTTTTTTCTTTTATTTCTTTTCTTTTTACATCTCCTAATAGTTTATTACTATATTTTAAATTATTTATATCATTCATATCAAAATATCTTGAATAATGATTATCTTTTAATTTAGTTATTCCTGATGAATTAAATGTACTTGAATTTGAAATATCATTTTCATAACTATGACCATTATAAATTTTATTATTATGAATATTATTACTTATAAAGTTATTGGATTCATATCTTGATATTTTGTTCTTATAATTTTTTCTTTCATCTGAATTATTATAAAGAAGAAATGAATGGGGTTTCTCATTTTTTGAAGTAAAACTTTTATGAATATTACTGTTAATATCTGAATTTGAATTATTATTTCTATTTATATTAAATTGAATATATGATGCATATCCTCCTTTAGGTTTATTAAAACTGTCTTTTTTAATATAATTTTTTACTTCTTTTGTATCTTTAAAATTATTTTCATTCCTATATAAAATAAGTTTTATAATTTACAAGCATTGTTTCTCCATAATAATTACTATTTTTATTTAAAGTTTAGAATTTTTCTTATTATATAAATTAAGAATAATAATTCTTCTGGTAAAATAAAAAATGTCGGAAAAAATTGTTGATAAAGAAGAAATATTAAAAAATATTTTACTAAAAGCATTTCAAAATTCTTTAAAAAATTTAGAAAAAAGGACATCAGATCAAATGAATAGTTTAATCAATACATCAAAACAATTTAAAATAATAGATAAAAACATCCGAAATTTAATCACAAATGTAAATTCAACAATAGAGAAAAAATTAAAATTAAAAGAAAAAACATCTTCAAATAAAAAACCAAAAAAAAGCAAGACTCAAAATAATATTCATTCAAATAAATTTTTATCTCAAACATCTTCAAAAAAAAATATAAAATCAAATTTTAATATAATTCATTTTACAAAGAGAAAAGCATCAACTAATACAGAAAATAATTCTTTTGAAAATACTTTAAATCCATCTTCAAGAAATCAAAATAGGAAAAATAGAAGTTTAATTCATAAAATGACAAGAGCAAATACAGATAATTTAGTTAAAAAAAATTTAATCTTTAATAATAGTATGAGTACTTCTAGACCAATAAAAAATTATAAAAAAAATAGTGAAATTAAAGCAGATTTATTTGATATTCAAGAACAAATTAAAAAAGTTGAAAATACAATAAATTATACTGAAAAATTTGCTCATAAAAAAAGTATTTCTGGTCATAGTGCTGATTTAATAAGAAATAATTTTATTAAGAATAATTCAAAAATACTCAAAAAAAAACTAGTCAATAAAATAAAAACTTTTAATATTAAACCTTATTTAGAAAAAATGGGAGAAAAGTGTAAAGAATGTATAATTAAATTTTGTGATAGAAATGATATTTTAAATTTAATAAAATCTAATAAAAAATTTTTTATTTCAAATTATATAAATTATTTAAATAGATTAACAAATGATTTTGAAAGTAAAAATACAAAAGAATTAAATAAAATAAAAGAGAATCATAAAGAAGAATTAGAAAAAGAAATTCCTGAATTTCATTTTTCAAGAGGTTCAATAAAAGCAAGAAATTTATTAGATGATCCTTTATATTATGGAGTTTTTTATAACGAAGAATTATCTGGAGAAATGAGAAAAATAATAATAATTTATAGAATTCTTTGTCAAATATTTAAATTAGATAATTTAATTGATATTAAAGATGATAATATATTTTGGAATAAATTTTGTGTATGGTTTCTTAATGAAGGGAATAAAGGATTAGGAAATTTTTTATTTGAAAAATCTAAAGAATTCAATTTAGATGAAGATAATATTGCAAAAATAGAGAAATTAGCTAAAAAATATAAAAAAATTATAACTCCTAGTTACTTTTCTAAAATTTGTATGACAACTGGATTAATTACTTTTTATTTAAAAGATGTTCTTGAATATATTGGAGTTATATATGATGATAGAACTCCAATAAAAAGAGTTTATATAAATTTAGAAAAAGAACTAAAAAAAATTGATAAATTAAAAGAATTTCAAGAAAGATGGAAAATATTTAATAATAACACTGAGAATGAGATTGAAAAAAATAAAATTAAAAAACATCATATTAGTATAAATAGTCAAAATAATTTAATCAATGAGAAAAATAGCATCCAAACTAATAATGATAAGATTAATGATAATTCTGAAAAAAATAATATAATTTCTATTTCAATGGATAATGATCTTTCATTATTTGAAAATAATAAAAAATAATGTAATACATATATTATAAATAAATTTAACTTAATTTTATACAAATTAAAAAAAATAATTTAATTTTAATAAAATTAAATAATTAACTCTAAAACAAAAAATTTAAAAAAAAGAAAATTTTTAAGAAAAAAATATTTTCAAAAATTAGTATCAAAAAATTATCCAATCAAAATTAAAGAAAAAGTATTTTAATCCATATCTCCTAAATCTCATAATATATAATCTAAAAAAGGAAAAAAATAAAATAAAAAAATAAAGAAATGGGAAAAGGATCAAAGAAAAATAAGAAAGATAAAGATGCTCCAAAAAAAGCAATATCTGCATATTTCTTTTATATAAAAGAAAGAAGAGATTCAATAACAAAAGAACTACCAAATTTAAATAATAAAGAAATAGTAAAAAAAATGAGTGAAGAATGGAATAATTTAAGTGATGATAAAAAAAAACCTTATGTTCAAAAAGCTGAAGAAGATAAAAAAAGATATGAAAAAGAAAAAGCTGATTATGATAAAAAGAAACAAGATGAAAAACCTAGTAAAAAATCTAATAAGAAAGATAAAAAAGTATCTGATAATGATGATGAGGAATAAATAAATTTTAAAAAATTAAATTTTAAATATTATATGTTTTGATTTATTTTTTTTATTTTTTTTTTTTGCTTAGTTTTAAAAGTTTTTTTCTATTTTTCAAATTTTCAAATTTTGTAGCATTTTTTTAAAAAATATTTTTTATTCAGTTTTATATTTGATGGGACAGATTTAATAAATTTTATATGATATTTGTTTATTTAATTATTTTTAATTAGAAAAATGAGTTATATGAAAAAACTTTTTTATTCTATAATTTATTTAAAATATTAAACATTAATTAAATCTTTCAATAAAATTAATTATAAAAATTAATTTAATCCCAAAAGTTTATATAAAAAATGAATGCTTCATATCAAATGAACAGGAACAACATGAGTCAATTTGATAGATTAAATAGAATATCAGATAAATTAAACAATGTAAATATAAAAAATAAATTTTGAAAATAAAATATATAGACATCAATAACACCAAAAAATTCAAAATTTGAATTTTTAACATCTCGTGTAGC